>CM033121.1:15723114-15911406 GCA_019321725.1 Paulownia fortunei
GTGGACTAGTTTTACAGTACTAAATCCATTAGTTTTGGCAAGGATATGACCTGGTTGTCTCTTTTTATATGTTATATAAGTTTGGTGAAAATTTGGGAGTGATTGAATATACTTAAGGGTGCCAAAACCATTAATGTCATGAAGTGCGTAAAACTGTCACTGTAGGAAAAATCTGTTTCAGTATGCTGTTAAAGGAGCTCAACTTGGGAAGCTATATCCGTGTGTTTTAGCCATTCTATGACATGGTTACATTGATTTTGATGTTAGATAAGTGTGAAAAAAAAAATTGTGGAGTGAATGAATATGTCTAAGGGTGTCAAAATCATCATGCAAATTAATGTGGCAGCAAGAAAATGTGAAGTAGTGAATCTGTCCGATTTGGTTCATTAACATGTTCCAGCATAGATGTGGTGCATTTGATCTCTAACATTTAGGGAAATATTGTAAGAGTTATAAAACATCAATTAAGTGAGGTTAGTATACATTTAAGATGTGGAACAAAGGTATGTAGAATGTTGTATTCAGTTAAAATTTCTAAGTGTTAAGGTTGTTTAGTTAAATTGAGATTCAAGATCTTTATACTACATTAGGTATAATGAACTTATTAATTGAGGATGGTGATTGATATATTATATTTTTACAGATTGTTTCACATCTAGGGTTGGGGAGTAATACTTAAGAAACCTAGAAGTAACACACAACGAATCAAAGGTAAGTAAAGATTCATTTGCAACTACAATGCATAGACATAGATGTGTGAATTATATGTAATATCATAAATCATATGTTCATAGTAGAGGGCTCTCCATTGAGCATACATACATGGACGTTGTCATTGCCACGTGCATGCATCATATACGAGCATTGTGATAAATCTTGCATTGCACGGTATAATTGTAAGAAAGGAAAATATTTTACTGACCACTACTAGTGCACCGAAGCATCTATGGATTTGCAGGTTCGCGTGCATGGATTTGCATGCTTTTATGATTATTGGCCATTGGATTATGGCATTGTGCAGAGCTCTTTTTCGGTGCATAGGATAGTAGCATTGGTCAGGGGCCCAAGAAAGAAATGATTTTGAGAGAAATGTTTTGATGCATGGAATTGTATTGTGCGCATAGCATTTTGAGATGCATGACTTGATATTGTGGATTATTCTTTAACATGCATAATCTTTACTTGCTGAGCGTTAGCTTATATAGTTTATGCATTGTAGGTGAGTCTGGTGATACTTGATACCATGGACTTACTGGGCAAGCTGTTGGGGTTCCTATAGGTTCTGAGGATCAGTGTACATGGATGATGACCTGTTGGGTTGTGTTGTGGGCATATTCTAATTTTTGCATTCATTATTATTATGTAAAGTGCTGACTATATATAAGTAGTGATTTTTTTTATATACAGGGTTATATTGAGAAAATACTTTACTGTTTCTCAAAGTGCTACATTTGACAAAAGTATAATATATATATATAACACACATGCACAGACATGTGCTACCTTGTCCAAAATTATGGTTATACCAATATCTATATATTAGTGTTGGGGGGTGTTACAGAGTGGTATCAGAGCTCGGTTTGTGGTTCTGTAGACTATCCATGTACATGATTTATGAAACTGGTGGAGCACAATCTGCCAGTAAGTTTTATTTGTTGTATAATTCATTTTGTATTCATGAATAATATTGGTCATGTGTTGTAAGATTTTGTATAAAATAATGTGAGGCAGACTCATGAGTAGTAACATGTACAAAATTTATGGTTGGTATTCTATCTTTAGAGCTACATATTCTCTATTATCAACTATGTATGTAATAAGATTGGAAAGGGTACTTGATATATATATGAGGTCAATTATAATGTTTTAATTCCTTTTGGAGGTTCAAGATCAACTAATTAGATTTGAGAGCTCTAGGTTAATTTTGTTGTATTGGCTAGGATTATGATATAACCTTTTGTGTTGATTGATTTATTGAGAATTATGCATGGTGGATTATTTCAAGATTATTAAGACTTTTAAATTCTAGGTGATGAAAATTTAAAAATTTTATGGAGGCCATAGTAGGAAAATGTTTACTATTTGCAAAAAATAAGAAAGATTGTCAAATTATAATTTTCTACAGTTACCAGAAAAAGAGAGTTGTAAGAAAGAGTTATTATCAATATTTGGGTTATGTTAGAATTTTTAGAAATGACCAAAGTTTACTAAAAAACTGTTTGTGTGATCTTAGATCTCTTGATACATGTTGAAAAGAAGTTTTTGGGCATGCTATTGACTAACCAATTGATTTTATCCTGGATATAGTTGTAAGAACAAATTCAATCTCTTTTTAGTTTATCATATACACCTATTGGAATTCGCCGAACCATAAGTGATATTGTTATAATATTGGGCAAGGCATTAAGGTCTAGTGCTTCTCCTAAACAAGCTCCACTTCATATTCACCTAGAAGAAAGATGAATCTTGAGGTTATGTATTTTATTGCAACTGAATTGAGTAATAACTTGTAATAAGTACAAATTTTCATATTAAGGTTCATTTGATGAATTAAGAGGAGCTATTGTATCTTGAGGATTAATTTTAAGTTTAAATTAATTATGAATTTCTTGTTGTGCCATTGGTTGACTAATGCCTTAATTATTTTAATATACATGATGAATAGTATGTTTGCTGATTCTATATGGGTATGTTTGGGGTGATATTCATTAATGATATCTTAGTATACAACGAGGAGAAATATGATTAATCTTTCACTATAATCTTGGAAACTCTGAGGAAGTAGAAAATTATTTGTTCAATTTAGCAAATGCGATCTTTTGGTTATGTAATAAAATATTCATTTAGGGACTGGTAATTTTCTTAAGAAGATGTTCTCGTAACTATTCTAAATTTTGAGGTTGAACTGAAATAGGAAGACCAATAAATGTGATAGAAATAAGAAAAGTTTTTTGAGTTAGTGATATTATTATTCCTCCGTAGTTGTTATTTTTTTATTTTCATCATACATGCAGGTATATGAAATTTAAATGGTTTGCTAAGTGGGAAGAAATCTCTAATTACTTAAAGAGATTGATTTGAGCTTCGGTGGTAACTTCAACTTTAGATATAAGTTATTTATTATGTATAGTGGTGCATCTCATTGTGTTTTGGTATATGTTTGATGCAATATAGAAAAGTTACTCAATACTCTTCGAGTTAATTAGATTATTTATGTAATACTACATATGACATTATAAAACCGAAGTACTTGAAATGTCTATATACTTAAAAAGGAGTTGACTTGAAGAAAGGATGGATATTAATAGTAAGTGAATATATTGTATGATCCAATTCAAATGCTCAAAATAAGGTCGATGAAAGATTAACATTAAGATGAAAGGTAGAAAAGTCACTTAAATAGATTTTTGTGATAAGTGATTATAATCACTTAATAAGAGATAGGGGCGAAAATGAGGGATACGAAATTATAAGACTAAGTTTTAGGTGATGATCATGTACCTTTTTATTTATTTTATTTAGTGGTATGAATGATGTTTGTGATCTCAAGAAAATGTACAGATATCAGATACTAGACGAGCTATTATGGAATATATTCTTAATATTTGGTTTGCCACAAAAAAAGGGATATATGTAAACGTTCATATGTTGGAATGACTTAGTTCTGCTTTTATTTTCAGGTGGAAATGGGAAGGCATTCAAAAATTTTGTACATGATAATGGAATTGGGTTATTATTCATAGGTTATCTCAATTTACCTTAGGTATTCCATGGAAATATATGGAAAGACAAATGCATATGAAGCAGTTAGACTTTATGGTTTATTAGTGTCTATTAGTTCTGATGTACATTAAGATCGTTGTCTACTTCCTAGAAGATCTTACATCAAGTATTGGGAACAAAATTATATTTTAGTATTGTGATCATCCATGCATCAATGGGCAACCAGGACAAATAAATTAGGCTTTGCAAGATATGCTTAGAGATTGTGCATTAGATTATTGATGTCAATTGAGAAAATTATTTCTTGGGAGGAATTTCTTATCACAACAGTGATAAGGCTACTTGGGATAGTTCTCTATGAGGCATTGTATGATAGAAAATATAGGTCATTCTTTTATTGAAATGAATTTGGTGTTATTTTAGGCTAAACACGGTTTGGGAAATGATAGAAGTGGTAGAACAAATTGTCAATGTTTGAAAACTAGTTAGAGATGACCATATAGTTATGTAGATTAAAGAGAAATATCTTTGCAATTTATGATAGGGGATCAAATTTTTTAAGGTGTCTCCAATGAAAGGGACTATGCAGCTTGGGCAAAAAAAAAAATTTGGGTTGTTACATACAAACTTAATCCTAGGTACATTGGTTTATTTGAATTACTCAGAGAATTGGATATTACATGTAAACTCGACCTATTTGTATCAATGTCTCGAGTTCACAATGTTTCATGTGTTCATTTTAAGAAAGTATATCATGAATCTATATCATCTATCCAATAGAACAAAATTGAGGTCGGAGATATGAATAAAGGCCTATAGAGATTCTAGTAAGGGATGTAAAGTAACTTCAAAATGAGAATATCTTATTAGTTAAAGTACAGAGTAGAAGTCAATCAATAGAAGAATCTATTTGGAAAATGAAGGATGAAATGAGAACTAAGTATCATGAACTTTTCGGTAAGTGAAAATTCAGGGATGAAATTTTAATAAGGAGGGAGATGTTGATACCTGAACCTCTCACAATTCACTTGCCAATGTGATTCATGCATTACATGCTACTTATATGCTAATTTGCATTAACATTTACATAGCATCTTATATAGCATTCTTAATCGTTAGCCTCTAATGCTATCACATGATATAAGTGGTTGAGATCTTATAACCTAATTAAGAAATTCTATATTTAAATAAGAAAAATAATAGATTGGTCGATATATTGGATATTTATAGGTTATATGTTATAATTTTGGAAGTGTTAAAGGTATTACTAGTAAGTTTATATGATTCGATTTAATTAGATCGAGGTGTTTTAAAAGTGTATATCCATTGATTAACATACTTGGGATATTGGACATGATATAATGTGATTTAAGTGTCATAATACAAGGTCCATATGTGCATATGATTTTAGAAATGCAAACTAGACAATCATTTAAGAATCGGATGTCAATCGGTTTGGAGATCGAATGAACGGACATAGGAATTACCTATGGAATGAATGGTGACTAAGATAGGTTGCAACCAAACAAGAATATGTTAAACACACAAGATTAGGGATAAAATCAGATTATACCATTACATGCCACCTCATGCTTTCTTATTAAGCTTAAGCTAACATATCAAGCTAACACCTCAAACCCTTCACCCTTCAGCCACGACCAGACCCTCATTTCAGCCATTTTCATCTTCCAAACACACACCTTAAGGTATCCAAGTGCTCCAAATTGATTCCAAGTTGAAATAAAAGCAAGAAAAGCAAAGGAGAAGTGATTACCATCAAGTTTAACCTCAAAATCTGCATAGGTAACACTTATCTACGATTTTGCCTTTGGTTTTCAGATTATTCTAAATGGTTTTATTGTTTACTAAGCTTTAAATATATCTTATAAAATTTTTAGGAAGTTTTTAGTTAGACTTTGGTGCACAAAGAAAGGGTTTTTGATGACAAACACTTAATAGGAAGTACTTGTTGGCAGAAACTGTCACCTTACTATTTTCTTGTGTTTTAGGCTTCAAAAGTGTATGGTATGTTGAATAAAAACTGTAATTATCATCATATACATGTTTATATATGGTTAAGAGTATTGTAATAAATTTTCATCGGTTAGAAATTGAAATAGGGCATGATATTGAAGAGATGCTCAAAACTGTCACCATCGAATTTCAGATTCTGTCCTATGTTAAGTGGACTAGTTTTACAGTACTAAATCCATTAGTTTTGGCAAGGATATGACCTGGTTGTCTCTTTTTATATGTTATATAAGTTTGGTGAAAATTTGGGAGTGATTAAATATACTTAAGGGTGCCAAAACCATTAATGTCATGAAGTGCGTAAAACTGTCACGGTAGAAAAAATCTGTCAGTATGCTGTTAAAGGAGCTGAACTTGGGAAGCTATATCCGTGTATTTTAGCCATTCTATGACATGGTTACATTTTTTTTTATGTTAGATAAGTGTGACAAAAATTTTTGGAGTGAATGAATATGTCTAAGGGTGTCAAAATCATCATGCAAATTAATGTGGCAGCAAGAAAATGTGAAGTAGTGAATCTGTCCGATTTGGTTCATTAACATGTTCCAGCATAGATGTGGTGCATTTGATCCCTAACATTTGGAGAAATATTTAAGAGTTATAAAACATCAATTAAGTGAGGTTAGTATATATTTAAGATGTGGAACAAAGGTACATAGAAGGTTGTATTCGGTTAAAATTTCTAAGTGTTAAGGTTGTTTAGTTAAATTGAGATTCAAGATCTTATATACTACATTAGGTATAATGAACTTGTTAATTGAGGATGGTGATTGATATATTGTATTTTTACAGATTGTTTCACATCTAGGGTTGGAGTAATACTTAAGAAACCTAGAAGTAACACACAACCGATCAAAGATAAGTAAAGATTCATTTGCAACTACAATGCATAGACATAGTAGATGTGTGAATTATATGTAATATCATAAATCATATGTTCATAGTAGAGGGCTCTCCATTGAGCATACATACATGGGCATTATCATTGCCACGTGCATGCATCATATACGAGTATTGTGATAAATCTTGCATTGCACGGCATGATTCTAAGAAAGAAAATATTTTACTGACCACTACTAGTGCACCGAAGCATCCATGGATTTGCATGGTTGTATGCATGGATTTGCAGGTTCGCGTGCATGGATTTGCATGCGTACGAGTGTGCATGGATTTGCATGCTTTTATGATTATTGGCCATTGGATTATGGCATTGTGCAGAGCTCTTTTCTGGTGCATAGGATAGTAGCATTGGTCAGGGGCCCAAGAAAGAAATGATTTTGATGCATGGAATTGCATTGTGCGCATAGCATTTTGAGATGCATGTCTTGATATTGTGGATTATTCTTTGACATGCATAATCTTTACTTGCTGAGCGTTAGCTCATATAGTTTATGCATTGTAGGTGAGTCTGGCGATACTTGATACCATGGACTTACAGGGCAAGTTGTTGGGGTTCCTACACGTTTTGAGGATCAGTGTACATGGATGACGACCTGTTGGATTGTGTTGTGGGCATATTCTAATTTTTGCATTCATTATTATTTTTTAAAGTGCTGACTATATATAAACAGTGATTTTTTTTATATACAGGGTTATATGTGAGAAAATACTTTACTGTTTTTCAAAGTGCTACATTTGACAAAAGTATATATATATACACACACATGCACACACATGTGCTACCTTGTCAAAATTATGGTTATACCAATATCTATATTTAGTGTTGGGGGGTGTTACACATAGTCCACAAACACCCGAGTTTTTCTTGCTAAGCATTGGGACACATAGGATAGCTCCTGCATTAACAAGCTTGTGTAAACTTTGAAAATTATCCTAGTTTCTGGTGCAAGAGTTCAGTTTCCTCAATCCAAGTGTTGCAACAATTCAGCTTATGTTGCAACTTGTAGCAATTGTCAGATGATCTTCTACATGTCAAGATACATATATTAGAATCATCAAACACTTGACATAAATCTTTGTTCAATCTGACAAGTAAATTTTGATCGCACAGTTAACTAATACTAATCAAATTAGACTTTAATCCTTCTACATGTAACATATTTCTTAGTGTTGGTAGTCCATCAACATTTAGTGTCCCTTTTCTAATGATTCGTGCTCTAACTCCATCTCCGAATGTAACCTGACCTCCTTCTTGGTTTTGATAATCCCTTAAGTTTTCTTTGTCACCTGTCATATGCCTAGAGTATCCACTATTAAAATACCAAGATTCAATGATGTTAGCTTTTAATGAAGTATGAGCCACATGACATGGAAGAATAATTTTCCTGATCCAAATTCTATGTTTAGTATCATTTTTTAAATCAATCTTGATCTTGGGAGTGTTCTTTGCAGGATGTTGCAACACTCCAGAAAATATTGACATGCCATTGAGTAAAGCCTTATTATATTTAAAATAATTAGGTCTAATATGCCCAGGTATTTGATAAAAGTGACAAGTAGAGACAAACCTGTTAGATTTAGATCTCTGTCTTTTCAACCATATCTTTTTGGCAGATTCAAACATAGATTCAGACTTTCTAATTTCCTTCACAAAAATAGTTTTGGAAATTTTACCTGAGTTCTGCAATTCTGCACCTTTTGAGGATGATTCTCCACCTGAATATCCTAAACCAACACGGTTTCCACTATACTGTCCAATGCAAATAATTTCATCCAATTGAGATGTTCCAGAATTCAAGTTCCTTACAGACTTCATTGTGTTTTCAAGTTCTTTCTTGACTCTATCAAGTTCATGTGTTCTACTATAGGCCAAAAGTTCAAGCCTGATCACATCACCTTTGAGTGCCTCATTTTCCTTTGTCAAGATAGCAACTTGTTTTGCAAGTCCTTCGTTAGTTTTGCACACTTTAAGCCAATTCTCAAACATCTCTTCGTACTTGCATTGAATGTCCTCGAAACTAGGTCCTTCATGATCACTGTTTTCATCCGAATCTGTACCTGCCAAAGAAATAGAATTTAGACAGACTTCTAAAGGAGAAATAATTAATTCATACCTATGAGATGTTGCAACATTTCTGACAACATCCTTTGCAACATCCAATGTTTCTATCTGTTTCTTCTTTTTCAGGGTGATGGAGGTAAGTGCAATGTGATTGCTAACATGTTCTTCCTGTTCCACTTGAGTGCATTGAAAACCTTCATCACTCCACATGGTGTGAGTGATTTGCTCATTTTGTTTAAGGTGTTAGCACACTCAGCTTGAATATGGCCAAATCCTTCACATTCCCTGCATTGAATTCTCTTTTTTTCCTGAATTCAAATGCATTAGACTCACTTTTATTTTTCTGAGAGTTAGATATTTTACCAGCCTTTGGGGATTTGTTTCTTTTATTCATTTGCTTTCCTAAAGTTCTTGGTAAGTAAAGCAAGTGGATCATCATCATCCCCATGATCTTGTTCATTTTCAGCTTCAACCTGCAATGCAATACCTTTGTTCTTTTCCCTTTTATTTTGGTTCAAATTCATTTCAAAGGTTTGTAATGCCCCCATTAGTTCATCTATCCTCAGTTCTGTAAGGTCCCTAGCTTCTTTAATAGCAGTCACTTTATATGCAAACCTCTCTAGAAGTGATCTCAAAACTTTCCTAACAAGTTTAAAATCAATGTATTTCTCACCTAGAGCATGTGCTTCATTAGCAATATCACACAATTTACCATAAACACAATAATTGTTTCATTTTCTTCTAGCCTAAGATTTTCAAATCTAGTAGCAAGAATTTGAAGTTTAGACATTCATACAGCCTTAGTTCCTTTGTATGCAATTTGTAAGGCATCATACGCTTCTTTAGCAGATTCACATGTAGAAATCAACTTGAATTGATTTTCATCAACGACACTAAATATGGCATTCAATGCCTTGGAATTTAAATTCACCACTTGATCCTCTGCAGTCAACCTCTAATGCCCAATTATCTCCTACATAACATATAATAATAATGTTGCATGAATATACATCTAATCAATATGCATTATCGAATTATGGCATACAAGTAATATGATTGCACGAACATGAATAATTATTACTATATGCTCCACTTATGCTTTAACATGCACTAGTACATGAAATATGAGATCAAACTTTTATTTTTTTTATTAACATATTACTTAAGTGACTTTTTGTAGCAAAAAATTCGGTATCTCGATTAAGGAATATTGATGTGTTGAAAGGCTATGAAATGAATTATTTGTATTGCTCCATACTTGTTACATTATAAAGTGATTATTTGCCTAAATATTTACATGAAATATGTTACATTTGGCTAAGAACTAAAAGTATGCAAAATGGTGCAATTTGATTGGTAGGTTGACTAAGTTGCATGAAATCATGCTAAACCATATTACACTTGATTATAACACCAAAGAATCAATTTTTGTCATCTCCCTAGCCCATAAACATAGTTTTTGCATGATAAGACACCAAGCATGATGCAACCAATCATCACCCTCCACTTAATTCTCTTTGAAATGTCAAAGAAGTCATTTTAGCCATATTTTCTTGTGGAAGCTCCTCAAAAATGACAAGACCTTTTTCTCCATGTTTCTCCAAAATTTCTACACTCTCATACTCTCAAAAATTGAATTCAATCCATAGGAATCCATAGAACACAAAATAGAACAAGTTTTCTACCATTTTAAACTTGAAAACCGTTGATTTTGAAGCTTAATTCCAACTTAATCAAGGTATATTCTTTTTCAATATTTATTATGATGATTTTATGGTATCTTGGATGGTTACATGTTTTAGTTTCTTTTTGTATGATTGAAAACTTAAGTGGGTTACACTTGAAGTCAAAATCAAGCAAGTTAAGTTAGTTTCTAGAAAAATTGATAGCCTTATGAAATATGCCTAATTTATTTGTTTCTATTTATCTTGTAATACTTATATTGTAATTGTAAGTGCCTATGAATAATTGTGAACAATAGCAATTAGTTTGGTTAATTGAAGGTTACAATCAATTTAAGTTAGAACCGAGTTTACGTCATGGTAATTTGGGTTGCATGCATGTTATAGGGCTGCCCTAATAATTAGATTTGAATTATTAGTTATTTAATGGTTACCCTAATGTTTAATGTCTTGAATTAGTAGTAAAATATGGAGTATGCATTATTTTTTAGGTTATGTAATTGATATGGAATTATTTACAAAAGATTAAAAAGTGTACGAGATTTTAATTAGAATAGATTATGTATTTTACTAAAAGGATATTGAAAGGTACATGATTTGATTATGGTAGGCCTTTAACACATCCTATCTTTCAAAGAGATTGACCTTTTCACTTAGCACAAAGTGGACTTGAGGTAAGTTGAAACTTTCATTTGCTGTATCACAAGAATCATATAATGTTGTTCATGTTTTAATGTGATTGTCATTATTTGCCAAATGATGTAATGTTTGATGTATTTTATTGTTCATGAAGCATGATACTATTAAGAATATAATGAGGTTTTTGAAAAGGAAGTATGGTACTTGATTGATGGTCGGGTAGACAAGGGATGCGGAAGGGACCGGCGAACCCAACAAATTATGGCAAATACTTGAGGTTGAAAAAATCAGTATAGAAAAGCCACAATGAATGAGATAGAATATGGCTAATACCTGAGGTTGAAAGATCAAGTATGGAAACCCCGTATTATTTCTCTTATTGGCCAATCATTATGAATAGATTTTGAAAACCACAGTCTATCCTATTAGTTAGGTACCACACTTCAAGTTATTAAATTGAATAATGTATTTAATTATTTATGTGACTTGCATGTACGTTATTTGTTATTGCATCAGTTTCACCTTATTGAGCCTTTATCTTATTAGATTTATGTGATGCAGGTGGAAATCTATAGGTTTAAAGATTGACTGAGTCTCCAGAGTGGCCGGACAGAGATTTGTTCATATGCCATGCTTCAAGCTATTTTGTAGCCTATTATGAAAACTCTGTTTTAGTTTTAAATAAGCCGCTCTGTTACGGTTTTGTAAATAGATGTACTCAGTTTTGATTTATGTATATGGTGTGTTTAAAATGAAATGAAACAACAAATGAATTCAAGTTCTTTCTCTTGTAGACAACAAAGGGAACTTTTATTAAAACCATAACTCTAGTATTGATGAAAAGTTAACATTTCTTAACTTAGCTGTATTTGCTTATTTAGGTTCTGCAGTTTAGATTGAGAAATTCCATCAATAAAAGAAGCAAGTATTCACTCCCAGAAATTTGAATCAGTGGAAGAAAGGAGAGCAAAAATTAAACCAAGGGAATGAAAAGCATCCTAGAGTTGGGCAAACTTCTACTGCAGTTGAAAGGCCTAAATGTGCTAAGTGTGGGAAGAATCATTTTGGGGAATGCTTGTACTAATCACTGCTTTAAGTGTAAAAAGTCTGGACATATAGCAAACGATTGCCCAATAGTGCAGGGGAGAGTTCAAGGGAGAGTGTATGCAATGACACAAGAACAAGCTGATGCGGATACTTCCGTAGTCACAAGTACTACAATAATTTCTGGGATACTTGCAATTGCATTGATAGATTTTGGATCTATGCATTCATTTGCATCATATGCATTTGTGAGAAAATTGGGCATTACACCAGATTTATTGAAAGTAAGGTATAGTTTGACTGTTCCATCTGGGGAAGAAATGGATTCAACCAAATGTTAAGGGCTTCCATTCAGATTAGTGATAGAACTCTCTATGTAGATCTCGTTGTTTTACCGATGCCAAATTTTGAGGTTATTTTGGGTATGGATTGACTTACCAAATATCATGCAATAATTGATTGTAACAAGAAGATTGTGATTTTTCAGCCACCTGGGGAAGAACAGTTTATGTTATTAGTACCTCATTCTCACTATCTTTACGAATTATAACTACTTTGAAAGCTCAAAAGATGTTGAATAAATGTTGTATTGGATATTTGGCAAGTGTTCTGGATACTTTGGTCGAAGGACAATTGAAGCCAGAAAATGTAGATGTGGTTCAAGAATTTCTTGAGGTATTTCTAAATGATTTACCGAGACTACACCAGATCGAGAGATTGAATTTGTGATTGATGTTATGCCATGGACCCCCCTATTTCTAAAGCATCATATTGAATGGTGCCAATAAAATTGAAAGAGTTAAAAGTTCAATTGCAAGAATTGCTTGATAAGGGTTTTATTTGCCCTAGTTATTCTCCTTGGGGATCACCTGTGTTGTTTTCCAAAAAGAAGGATGGTACATTGCGGATGTGCATTGATTATAGAGAGTTGAATAAAGTAACAATCAAGAATAAGTATCCACTTCCAAGAATAGATGATTTGTTTGATCAATTACAGGGAGCATCAGTGTTTTCTAAGATTGATTTGTGCTCTGGGTATCATCAATTGAAGATTAAGAAAGAAGACATACAAAAGACTGCATTCCGAATAAGGTATGAACATTATGAATTTCTAGTGATGTCTTTCGGTTTTAACCAATGCCCTTGTAGCTTTTATGGATCTAATGAATAAGGTGTTCAAGCAATATGTCGATAAATTTGTGATTGTGTTTATTGATGATATCCTAATTTATTCACATGATAAAGAAGAGCACAAGGAACATTTGAAGATTGTGCTGCAAGTTTTTAAGGAAAAGCAGTTGTATGCTAAATTCAAGAAGTGTGAATTTTGGCTTGAGCAAGTGGTATTCCTAGGTCGTGTAGTATCAAAGAATGGTATTTCCGTTGATCTGGGTAAGGTAGAAGCTGTCATTAAGTGGCCAACACCAATAAATGTATCAGAAGTACGGAGTTTCATGGGATTAGAGAGTACTATTGACGATTTGTTCAGGGGTTTTCAAAGATAGCAACTCTATTGACAATGTTGACAAGAAATAATGTGAAGTTCTTGTGGACCGATGCTTGTGAAAGAAGTTTTCAAAAACTGAAACATAAATTTACTACAGCTCCTATTCTTACCATTCCAACAGGAATTGGTGGATTCGTGGTGTATAGCGACGCTTCAAAAAATGATTTGGGTGTTGTTTTGATGCAAAATGGGAAGGTTATTGCCTATGCTTCAAGACAATTGAAGGAGTATGAAAAGAATTATCCAACCCATGATTTGGAACTTGCCGCTGTGGTTTTTGCCTTGAAAATTTGGAGACATTATTTATATGGTGAGAAGTGTGAGATATACACAAATCATAAGAGTTTGAAGTACTTCTTTACCCAAAAGGAGCTGAATATGAGACAAAGAAGATGGTTAGAACTTGTGAAGAATTATGATTGTGTGATCAACTATCATCTTGGTAAAGCAAATGTGGTTGCAGATGCATTTAGTAGAAAATCCACGTCTTCTCTTTTTGTCATACAAAAGTCAATATTATTGGATTTGCAAAGATTAGAACTTGAAATTGTACCTAAAGGGAAAAAGTGTTCATTGTCAGCTTTAGTGTTTAAACCTGCACTCCAAGATAGAATTAGAGAAGGTCAAAAGGTGGATTTGCATTTGTGTAGCTTGAAAAGAAAGATTGAGACTGGAAAGAGGCCAGACTTCTTTGTTACTGATGATAAAATTATTTGATATAAAGGGAGACTGTGTGTGCCGTTTGACAAGGCCATGAAAGGAGATATTTTAGAAGAAGCTCATACTACTCCCTACTCAGTACATCCAGGTAGCACAAAAATGTATAAGGACTTACAACAATATTATTGGTGGCCTAAAATGAAGAGAGATATAGCAAAACTTATGGCTGAATGTCTAACTTGTCAACAAGTTAAGATTGAACATCAAATACCATCAGGGTTGTTGAAGCTTTGTTGATTCCAGAGTGGAAATAGGAGCACATTACAGTGGACTTTGTGCTTGGATTACCTAGAACTCAAAAGGGGTATAATTCTATATAGGTGATTGTTGATAGATTAACTAAATCAACCCATTTTCTTTCAGTGAAATCCACATACAATATGAACCAGTATGCTCAACAATATATTAAAGAGACAGTCAGGTTACATGGGGTGCAAGTTTCAATAGTGTCTGATAGAGATCCTAAGTTTACATCTACATTTTGGAAGAGCTTACATAGTGCCATGGGAACAAAACTTGTATTTAGTACAACATTTCATCCACAAAGTGATGGGCAATCAGAGAGGGTTATTCAAATATTAAAGGATATGTTAAGAGCTTGTGTGCTAGATTTTCAAGGGAGTTGGGATGCGAGCTTCCATTAGTGGAGTTTACTTATAATAATAGCTACCAATCAACAATTGGAATGGCGCCTTATGAAGCATTGTATGGAAAAAAATGTTGATCTCCAGCTCATTGGGATGTAGTTGGAGAACGAAGCCTACCTAGTCCGAAAATAGTTCAACATACTGCTAAGTTAGTGGAGAAGATAATGAAGATCACGCAGAGTAGATAGAAAAGTTATGCAGATAAATAGAGAAAAGATCTAGAGTTTGCCGTTGGGATCATGTGTTCTTAACAGTAGCTCCCATGAGAGATTTGGAAAGAATGGAAAACTCAGCCCATGGTTTGTCGTCCCATTGGAGAAATTCTCGAAAAGTTGGTGATAAAGCTTATAGAGTGGCCTTACCTCCGTCATTGTCTAGTGTTCACAATATTTTCCATGTGTCTATGTTGAGGAAGTACATTTCAAACCCCTCTCATGTGTTGAGTTATGAACTGTTGGAATTGACTCCTAATTTAGCCTATGAAGATAAACTAGTGCAAATTCTGGATTAAAAGGAAAAAGAGTTGAGAACGAAAAAGATTTGACTTGTTAAAGTATTGTGGAGGAATCATTCTACAGAAGAGGCCATGTGGAAAAGAGAAGAAGAAATGCAGAGCAAGTATCTAGAATTATTTGATACGTCAAATTTCGAGGACGAAATTTTTATAAAGAAGGAAGGATTGTAATGCCCAATTATCTCCTACATAGCTAATAATAAACATCTTGCATGAATATACATCTAATCTATGTGCATTATCGAATTATGATATACAAATAGCATGATTGCACAAACATGAGTAATTGTTACTATATGCTCCACTTATGCTTTAACATTCACTAGTACATGAAATATGAGATCAAACTTTTGTTTTTTCTATTAACATATTACTTAAGTGACTTTTTGCAGTGAAAAGCTCGGTATCTCGATTAAGAAAGATTGATGTGTTGAATGGCCATGAAATGAATTATTTGTATTGCTCCATACTTGTTCCATTATAAAGTGATTATTTGCCTAAATATTTTCATGAAATATGTTACATTTGGCTAAGAACTAAAAGTATGCAAAATGGTGCAATTTGATTGGTAGGTTGACTAGGTTGCATGAAATCATTTTAAATCATATTACACTTGATTGTAAGACCAAAGCATCAATTTTTGTCATCTCCCTAGCCCATAAACATGGCTTTTGGCATGAGAAGACACCAAGCATGATGCAACCAATCATCACCCTCCACTTACTTCTCTTTAAAATGTCAAAGAAGTCATTTTAGCCATATTTTCTTGTGGAAGCTCCTAAAAAATGACCAGCCCTTCTTCTCCAAGTTTTCTCCCAAATTTCTACACTCTCATACTCACAAAAATTGAATTCAATATATAGGAATCCATATAACACAAACTAGAACAACTTTCTACCCTTTTAAGCTTAAAAATCGTTGATTTTGAAGCTTAATTCCAACTTAATCAAGGTATATTCTTTTTCAATGTTTTTTATGATGAATTTATGGTATCTTGGATGGTTACATGTTTTAGTATCTTTTTGTATGATTGAAAACTTAAGTGGGTTACACTTGAAGTCAAAACCAAGCAAATTAAGTTAGTTTGTAGAAAAATTGATAGCCTTATGAAATATGCCTAATTTATTTGTTTCTATTTATCTTGTAATGCTTATATTGTAATTGAAAGTGCCTATGAATGATTGTGAACAATAGCAATTATTTTTCTTAATTGAAGGTTACAATCAATTTAAGTTAGAACCAAGTTTACGTCATGTTATTTGGATTGTGTGTATATTTTAGGGGCTGCCCTAATAATTAGGTTTGAACTATTAATTATTTAATGGTTACCCTAATATTTAATGTCTTGAATTAGTAGTAAAATATGGAGTATGCAGTATTTTTGAGGGTATGTAATTGATATGGAATTGTTTACAAAAGATTGAAAAGTGTATGTGATTTAATTAGAATAGATATATGTGTTTTACTAAAAGGATATTGAAAGGTACATGATTTGATTATGGTAGGCCTTTAACACATCCTATCTTCCAAAGAGATTGACCTTTTCACTTTGCACAAAGTGGACTTGAGGTAAGTTGAAACTTTCATTTGTTGCATCACAAAAACCATATAATGTGACTTTAAAAAACAAATCAAGAAGTTCAGCCTTTTATCTTGAATATCTTTAGTTTCAACACATTTATCACACATGTGACTTTACTAAATACTTTAAATAAATATTTCAAAAATCCTTGAATTATGAAAAACCTGCTCAGAATAATTATAATTAATTAAAATAAATAAATAATTAAATACTTTTCCGCCAGTATTGCAATATCTCTCACAATATTGCTTGCAACACCTAGTTTCTGTGCAGAATTCCAACTTCTATAATGCTAATCTTTTCTGACACTAACATAATCATATTATAGAATTGCCTAAAATTATAGATTTACCTCAACAAAACTATTTTTTTACTATTTTTTACAGATTGACTCCAATACTTTTTTTTTTACCCTCTCTCTCCTCATTATACGTTTTCATCAAGAGAGAGAAAGAGAATTCTCTAACTTCTTGCTGAATATTTTCCTTCCCCTCTCCTATGCCCAGTCTTGTGATTTCATGAGTTGAAACTATCACAAGATAAATAATACAATATAATTTAATAAGTGTAAACAACTCCCACTCGTTCACATTGGTGTGGAGGCTTGGATTAGAAGAGTTTGATGTCTGGTTCAATCAGATTAAAGCTTGGTGAGGAAGGCTTGAAGATTCTGAAAGCATCATTAGGAAAAAAATTGACTTTTTCTATCAGGTTATGTTTTCTAAAACTTTATTGAATATAATTGTTATATTTTGTAAACTGATTAAAATTACATATTCATATAACTGCATTATCGTCACAACCTCCCAAAAATATTTATACATATAAAGAAACAACCTGTGAAACATAGTTTGTGGCATGTACGCATGTGTGTAACTTTTTTTCAACTAGTTAGTTTGACAAAACACTAATAAAAGTAAAGAGCTTTCACATCCTATAACATTATATATACATAGATAGTTATTTGAACAATAACAAGGTCAATCAAAATCATCACAAACTCAGACTCATTTATAATGAAGTTTTGAAAGTGATATACAAGATAAAGTCACTAATATAATACAATACACTATAAAATCAAAAGCATAACCCACAAAATAGCTCAACAGGTAGTCATCCAAGTATATTGATCTTTGAAAGCCTGCAGGAGCTCCACTGCAGCCTAGTAAACCAGAGGTCTCAAATCTCACCATGCTCACCTACAATGCATAAACTACATAAGCTAATGCTCAATAAGTAAAAATCATGCATGGCAAGATTATGATATAAAATCTCATGCAACTCATCTCTAAGGTATGATGCTATAAATATGTCAAATTTGAGTACTCATATATCATAGAGTTTTTATTCAAAATCACTTCATTTTATTGAACCTTGGTGTAATGCCCAATTCTCTCCTACATAGCCAAAAAAAGCATCTTGTATGAATATGCATCTAATCAATGTGTATTATTGAATTATGGCATATAAATAGCATGATTGTACGAACTTGAATAATTGTTATTATATGCTCTAGCTATGCTTTAACATGCATTAGTACATAAAATATGAGATCAAACTTTTGTTTCTTGATTTAACATATTCCTTAAGTGCCTTTTTGCAGTGAAAAGCTCGGTATCTCAATTAAGAAAGATTGATGTGTTGAATAGCCATAAAATGAAATATTCATATTGCTCCATACTTGTTACATTCTAAACTGATTATTTGCCTAAATATTTGCTTTAAATATATTACATTTGGCTAAGAACTAAAACTAGGCAAAATGGTGCAATTTGATTGGTTGGTTGACTAGGTTGCATGAAATCATTTTAAACCACATTGCACCTAATTATAACACCAAAGCATCAATTTTTGTCATCTCCTTAGCCCATGAATGTGGCTTTTGGCATGAGAATACACCAAGTATAATGCAACCAATCATCACCCTCCAAGTCTCTATTTGAAAGGTCAAAGAAATCATTTTCATCCATATTTCTTGTGGAAGCACCTCAAAAATGACCAGCCCTTATTCTCCTAAGTTTCTCCTAAATTTCTACACTCTCATACTCACAAAAATTGAATTCAATCCATATGAATTCATAGAACACAAACTAGAATAAGTTCCACCCTTTTTAAGCTTGAAAATTATTGATTTTGAAGCTTAATTCCAACTTAATCAAGGTATATTCTTTTTCAATATTTCTTATGATGAATTTGTAGTATCTTGGATGGTTATATATTTTAGTATGTTTTGTATGATTGAAAACTTAAGTAAGTTACACTTGAAGCCAAAACCAAGTTAGTTAAGCTAGTTTTTAGCAAAATTGATAGTCTTGTAAATTATGCTTAATTTACTTATTTCTATTAATCTTGTAATGCTTATATTGTGTTTGGAAGTTCCTTTGAATGATTGAAAACAATAGCAATTAGTTTTCTTAATTGAAGGGTACAATCAATTTAAGTTAGAACTGAATTTACATTATCTTATTTGGATTGTGTGCATGTTTTAGGGTGTCCTAATAATTATGTTTGAATTATTAGTTATTTAATGGTTGCCCTAATATTTAATGTCTTGAATTAGTAGTAAAATATGGAGTATGCATTATTTTTAAGGTTATGTAATTGATATGAAATTGTTTACAAAATATTGAAAAGTGTATATGAACTTTAACTAGAATAGACTAAATGATTTATAAAAAGGATATTAAATGGTACATGATTTGATTATGTTAGGCCTTTAACACATCCTCTCTTCCAAACATATTGGTCTTTTCACTTGCCACAAAGTGGACTTGAGGTAAGTTGAAGCTTTCATTTGCTATATCACAAGAATCATATAATGTTTTTCATGTTTTAATGTGATTGTTATTGTTTGTCAAATGATGTAATGTTTGATGCATTTATGGTTTATGAAGCATGATACTATTAAGAATATAATGAGGATTTTGAAAAGGAAGTATGGTACTTGATTGATGGTTGGGTAGACAAGATACGCGGAAGGGATCGGCGGACCCAACAAATGGTGGCAAATACTTAAGGTTGAAAAACCAGTATAGGAAAGCCACAATAAATGAGATAGAATACAGCTAATACCTGAGGTTGAAAGACCAAGTATGAAAAATCCGTATGAGTTCTTTTATTGGCCAATCATTATGAACAGGTTCCAAAAACCACGGTCTATCGCTATTAGTTAGGTACCACACTTCAAGGGCCCTAAAGAATGATTTATGAATGAAAGTTATTAAATAGAATAATGCATTTAATAATTTAGGAGATGTGCATATATGTTATTTGTTATTGCATCAGTTTCATCTTACTTAGCCTTTAGCTTATTAGATTTATGTGATGCAGGTGGAAATGTACAGGTTTAGAGGTTGACTGAGTCTCTAGAGTGGCCGGACAGAGATTTGTTCATATGCCATGCTTTGAACTGTTTTGTAGTTTATTTTGAAAACTCTGTTTTATTTTTAAATAAGTCGCTCTGTTATGGTTTTGTAAACAGATGTACTCAATTTTGATATATGTATATGGTGTGTTTAAAATGATTCAAGTTCTTTCTCTTATAGCTAAAAATGAGAACTTTTATTAAAACCATAACTGTAATATTGTTGAAAAATTAACATTTATTGACTTAACTGTATCAGCTTGTTTAGGCTCTGCAGTTAGGTTAAGGGGTGTTATAGTTTGTGGTATCAGAGCGGAGGTTTAGTTGTTCCTGTAGACAGAAGAAGGCATATGAACACATCCTGGCTAGGAAACTCGGTCAACTACTTGTTTATTTGCCTTTAGGTTTATTTGATTATAATTTCATTCCATGTTATTATCATGATTA
The DNA here is from genome assembly GCA_019321725.1 of Paulownia fortunei. Lineage (NCBI taxonomy): Eukaryota > Viridiplantae > Streptophyta > Magnoliopsida > Lamiales > Paulowniaceae > Paulownia > Paulownia fortunei. Next base: position 15,743,977 of record CM033121.1, read on the forward strand.
TGCATTTATTATTGGCTAATGAATGGAATAAGATTGGGTAATGCATATCAGGTCATGGCACAAAAAAGGAAGACAATGGATGATCATGAGGGTAATCATAGTGTGGTGGACAATTTGACTGATCTCATTCAACAACAAACTAGAATGCATAGTGAACAGATACAACAATTGCTAGATATGCAACAAAGAACCCAAGAACAGAATCAATGACTTTCTCCACCACAAGCTCGACAGGATCCTTCACAGGTTGTATATGAGAAGTTTAGAAAGATGGAACTTGTTAATTTTACTGGTGGGTCTGATCCTATGGTTGCAGAGGAATGGGTTAAATCATTGGATACTATCTTTGACTACATGAGAATTGATGATGCTGATAAAGTATTCTGTGTAATCTTCTTGTTGAAGAAAGATGCTAGAACCTGGTGGAAGGAGCTAAACTTGCAGTGAATGTGGAAGAGCTAACTTGGGAGAGTTTTAAAACAATATTTTATGACAAGTATTTCACTAGAGATGCTAGGTCGCTCAAAGTAAAAGAATTTTTAGAGTTAAAACAAGGAGGGATGTCTGAATGTGATTATGTGAGAAAATTTGAACAGGGTTGCAAGTACGTGCCATACATCGCCAGAGACAACAATGAGAAGATGGATCATTTCTTAAGGGGCCTTAATCCTGAAATTAGAGGAGATATAAGAATGTCTTCAGTAATAGAGTTCAGGGAACTGGTGGACAAGGCTTTGATGGCTGACTTAGATGAGAAAGAGATTGAGAAATTTCATCAACAAAAGAAGCAAGTATTCACTCCTAGAAATCTGAATCAGTGGAAGAAAGGAGAGTAAAAATCAAACAAAGGAAATGAAAAATGGCTAGAGTTGGACAGACTTCTACTACAGTTGAAAGGCTTAAATGTGCTAAGTGTGGGAAGAATCAATTTGGGGAATGCTATAGTGGTACTAATAGTTGCTTTAAGTGTAAAAATCCTGGACATATAGCAAATGATTGCCCAACAATGTAGGGAAAAGTTCAAGGGAGAGTGTATGCAATGACACAAGAACAAGCCAATGCAGATGCTTTCGTAGTCACAGGTGCTATTTTAATTTATGGGATACCTACAATTGCATTGATAGATTCTGGATCTACACATTCATTTACATCACGTGCATTTGTGAGAAAATTGGGCATTACACCAGATTTACTAAAAGTAAGGTACAGTGTGACTGTTCCATCCGGGGAAAAAATGGATTCCAACCAAATTGTAAGGCTTGTTCTATTCAGATTAGTGATAGGACTCTCTATGCAGATCTCATTGTTTTATGGATGCCAAATTTTGAGGTTATTCTGGGTATGGATTGGCTTACCAAATATCATGCAACAATTGATTGTAACAAGAAGATTGTGATTTTTCAGCCACCTGGAGAAGAATAGTTTGTGTTTAGTGTGTGATACCCGAGCCTCTTACTACTCACATGGACACATAATTCATGTATTACATATTAATTATGTGCTATTTGCATTGGTATGACATCATATAATTCATTTTATTTTATACGGCGTTGTTAACCATTAAACTTAATTTTGAAGCTCTCGCACGGAATTGATTATCGAATCCCTAACCTAAGTGGTTGATTTTGTATTAAGATAAGAAGAAATTCAGGTATCAATATAATGAATAGTGCTAGGTTACACGTGGTAACCTTAGAAATTCAAAAGGTGTCACCGAAAAGTTTATAGAAAGGGAGTCGGTTCGATCATGAATTTTAATATTATATATATATATTTAAATCATACAATTGGGACAAATAGAGACAATACTATAATTTAAATGTTATATAACTAGGTTCATAGGCTTGTAATACTATCGGTGCACAAACTTATCAATCGGGCAAGAACCGATGATTTTTCGGGTGAAGAACCTAATGAACGGACATAGGAATTAGCTATGGGAATGAATGGTGATGAAGATAGGTTGAAACCAAATAAGAATATGTGAGACATACAAGATTAGGGCTGCAAGATAAGGGAGAAAATCAGATTATACCATTACATGCCACCTCATGCTTAGACTTATCAAGCAAGCACCTCAACCTATTCTTCACTCTTAAGCTAACAGCCACGACTTGAACCTTCTTCTGAACCATTTCAGCTTCCAAATACATGGAAAAAGCTCTCTAAATAGGTCCTAAGTGATTCCAACCGAAAAAGGAGGCAAAACAAGCAAAGGGAAGGAGAAATAACCAACTTCAAGTAGAAAACTGTGCAAGGTGAGCTTAACCTACGGGTTTGGCATGACTTTCAGATTTATTTTGAGGTTTATTGGCTTATTAAGCTTTGAATATTATTTTAAATGTTTTAATATGTTATTAGATAGGCTTTGATGCATAAAGAAAGGGTTTGGGGTTGGAAATATTTGATAGAAAACACTTGTGCTAGAAACTGTCACCATGCTGTATTTCTGTGCTTTAGGCTTCAAAAGTGTATGGTTTGTTGAATAAAACCTATAATTATCATCATATACATGTTTATATATGAGTTAAGAGTATTGGAATGAATTTTTATTGGTTAGAAATTGAAATAGAGAATGATATTGGAGAAACACTCAAACTGCCAAAGTAGCAAAATCTGTTTGTGTGTGCTGTGAAGGAGACTGAATTAGGGGAGCTAAATCCATTATTTTGGCAATAATATAACCTGTTTGTCTCTATGTATATGTTATATAAGTGTGGTAAAAATTTGGGAGAGATTGAATATACGTAAGGGTGCCAAAACCATTAATGTCGTGAAGTGTGCAAAACTGTCACGGTAGGAAAACAATCTATTTCAGTATGTTGTGAAGAGAGCTGAACTTGGGAAGATATATCCATGATTTTTAGCAATTATATGATATGGTTACATTTATATACATGTTATCTAAGTGTGTTAAAAATTTTGGAGTGATTGGATATGTTTAGGGATGTCAAAATTATCATGCAACTAAAATGGACAGCAAGTAAATATGAAAATGTGAATCTGTCCCATTTGATAATTAACATATCTCAACCTAGACATGTTGCTATTAGTGTTAACAATTAGGTACATGATATTAGAGTTATAATACTTCAATTATATGATGTTTACATGTATCTAAGATGAGAAATTAAGGTATTGGAGGGACTAGATTGGGTTCTAGTTTGTAAAACCTAGATAGCTTGGTGTTTAAGGTCTTAGTATGATATTTTATGCTTTCAACTTGCCAAATTGGGAATGGTGCTTGATGTTGGTAATATTACAGGCTATTTTACATCTAAGATTGGAGGGGAACAATAAACAAATCTAGACTAAGCCACCAACCAAGTGAAAGGTAAGTAAAGATTCATTTGCAACTACAATGCAAGATATAGTAGATGTGTAAATTATATGTAATATCATAAATCATATATGCATAGTAGAGGGCTCTCCATTGAGCATACATACATGGGCATTTTCATTGGCACTTTCATTCATCATATACGAGCATTGTGATAAATTTTGCATTGCACGGCATGATGGTGAAAAAAAAAAATATTTTGCTGACCACTACTACTGCACCGAAGCATGCATGGATTTGCATGGTTTTATGCATGGATTTGCAGGTTTGCGTGCATAGATTTGCATGCGTATGAGTATGCATGGATTTCCATGCTTATATGATTATTGACCATTGGATTATGGCAGTGTACAAGCTCTTTTCTGGTGCATGGAATAGTAGCGTTGGTCAGGGGCCCAAGAAAGAAATGATTTTGAGAGAAATATTTTGATGCATAAAATTGCATTGTGGGCATAGCATTTTGAGATGCATGACTTGATATTGTGGATTATTCTTTGACATGCATAATCATTACTTGCTGAGCGTTAGCTCATATAGTTTATGCATTGTAGGTGAGTATGGCGACGCTTGAAGCATCTTTTACTGGCTAGGCGGCTGTTGGAGCTCCTGTAGGTGTCTGAGGGAGTGTGTACATGGATGACGACCTGTTAGGCTATTTTGTTGGCTTGTTATATTTTGAGTCTGTTGTATTATATTTTTAGACTGGTACTATATTTCGCTTTTAAAACTTTACTGTAAATAAGTATGTAAATATTGGGTCGTTGTGGGTGTTGTGCTCTTATATAAATACTGATCCTGCTATATACATGACATGTGTGAGAAAGTATTTTAAACAGGGTTGTGCATGTAAGAAGTGATTTATCTTTTCTTAAAGTGTTACAAAAAAAATATTCCATGCATGCACACAGGTTCTATCATGTGAAATTATACTAGATATCTAGTTGTCGAGTAGTGGGTGTGACAGAGTGGTATCAGAGCCCAGGTCTTGATTATGTAGACTGTCCATGTACATAATCTTAGAACTTGTGGAGCGCAGCCACCCCAGTAAGTGTTACGTTATCATATATTGCATTACATATTTTATGAATTATATTGGCCATATGTTGTCAAACTTGTGTAAAATAGCGCGGCAAAATGGTGAGAACTCATGGTGAGAGCAATGGTGGTGCCAGAGTGCACAGAAAGGAGACACCCACCCCGGTTAATGATCGAGATACCATGATTAATCGATTAACAGAGTTGATTGAACGATAGTCCGAACAAATTCAGCAACTGATTCGGCAGAGGGATAATGGTGAGCAACCTGGGTGGAGGTAAACCAACAGTGGGCGGACTATATATATATGGTGGGAGAATGATTTAGGAGGCTGGATCCCCCAACATTTGAGGATGCGATTGATCCTACCACTGCAGAGGACTGGTTGAGGACCCTGGAAAACATGTTCCAGTATAGTAGGGTGCCAGTAGAGGAGAGGGTAATGTGTGCCACTTTCATGCTTCGCGGTAGTGCAGGCCATTGGTGGGACATGATCAGTAACATAGAGGACATTACTACCATGAGCTGGGACAGATTCAAGGAGTTATTCTGAAATAAATATTTCACGGCCCCAGTTCGCATGATAAAGATGAATGCGTTTATACAACTGTGACAAGGAGCGATGACTGTTGGGGAATATATTCATAAATTTGAACAACTATCCAGATTTGCTACGCATATGGTCAGCACTGAAGCACTTAAAGTAGAGAGATTTTTAGAGGGTTTGAGGCCAAAGTTATACGGGATGTGAATATGGCGGGTACTCAAGGGGTGACATTTTCACAGGTGGCTGAGAGGGCACTAGTGGCAAAATAGGTTGAATTAAGAATCGCTCGTGCACAAGAGGCTTGACAGCAACTCAGATAGCAGGGACAGAGATGGACTGTAGGGCAAAAGAGGCCGGTCCAAATGCAGAAGCCGATCCAAATACAAAAGCCGGGATTTAAATTTCAAGAAAAATAAGGCCAACAAAAAGAAGGTCAAAGTAAGAGGCCACGGGTCGAATAAGGAAAAACACCGATGCTAGAAGCTGTATGTAAAAAATATGGTAATCGACATACTAGAGGCTGCTATGTAGATACTAGGACGTGCTTTTGATACGTGATGCCAGGATATATTGCTAAATTTTGCCCAGGTAAACAAAATCAGACTGGCCAAAGGAATGTACCAGCCAAAGTGTTCACCATGACCAGGGCGGATGCAAAGGCAAATCCATCGGTGGTGACAGGTAAACTTTATATTTCTAGTGTTCCAACATTTGTGTTATTTGATTTTGGAGCCACGCATTCATTTGCATCCACTGAGTACATGAAGAGGCTGGGTAGAATACTAGATGTAGCAAAAATCAGTTATAGTGTAACAGTCCCCTCTGGAGATGCTAGACAAACTGATCGGATTTTGAGAGCTTGTGCTATACTTGTTGAAGGTAGAGAATTACATGCTGATTTGATTGTACTAGATATGAATGATTACGATGTTATTTTGGGCATGGATTGGTTGTCAAAGTATGGGGCTACTATCGACTGTAAGGAAAAGACAGTGACATTTCAACTTTCTGGGAAAGAGTCATTCACATTTGCCAGCATTGTGAAGAATTTCAGATTCCCTATGATTTTAGCAGTGAAGGCACAACGACTACTCGATGATGGTTGTGAAGAGTACTTGGTGAGTGTCATGAACATTAAGGAACAACACCCACCAACTCTAAGTGAAATACCAGTGGTGCGGGAATATACTAAAGTATTCCCAGATGATCTCCCAAGACTGCCACCAGATCGTGAAATAGAGTTTATTATTGACATACAACCAGGAACGTCTCCAATTTCTAAAACTCCCTACAGAATGACTCCCTTGGAGTTGAAAGAATTGAAAGTACAATTGCAGGACTTGTTGGACAAGGGATTCATCAGACCGAGTTTTTCACCTTGGGGAGCACCAGTTCTGTTTGTACGTAAAAAGGATGGCACCATGAGACTGTGCATCGATTATCGAGAGTTGAATAGGGTCATGGTTAAGAATAAATATCCGTTACCCAGAATCAATGATTTATTTGACCAGCTTCATGGTGCCACAATATTTTCAAAGATTAACTTACGCTCCGGGTACCATCAACTGAAAATAAAGGAAGAGGATATCCCCAAGACGGCATTTAGTACAAGATATGGGCACTATGAATTTTTAATGATGCCATTCGAATTGACTAATGCTCCAGTGGATCTGATGAATAGAGTGTTTAAGGAGTTTCTGGATAAATTTGTTATTGTGTTCATCGATGACATTCTGGTTTACTCCAAAACTAAAGAAGAGCATACCGCACATTTAACACAAGTACTAGAGGTCCTGAAAGCGAAGCAGTTATATGCCAAATTCAAGAAATGTGATTTCTGGTTAGATCGTGTGGTATTTATGGGACATGTTATATCAGGAGCGGGAATATCAGTAGATCCAAGTATAGTTGAAGCTATCAACAACTGGATGCAGCCTGCTAATCCTTCGGAGGTGCATAGTTTTTTAGGTTTAGATGGATATTACCGAAGATTTGTGGAGTGGTTCTCCAAGATTGCTATGCCATTGACATAATTAACTAGAAAAGGATGACGTTTAGATGGACGGATATGTGTGAGCGAAGTTTCCAGGAGCTAAAAAAGAGGTTGACTTCAGCACCTATTCTCTCAATTTCGTCAGGTACTGGAGGATTCATAATTTACAGTGACGCGTCGAAGAATGGATTAGGATGTGTACTGATGCAGAATGGCAAAGTAATTGCATATGCGTCCAGGCAACTTAAAGAGTATGAAAAAAATTACCCCACGCACGACTTGGAACTTGCTGCTGTAGTATTTGCGCTTAAAATATGGAGGCACTATTTATATGGTGAACGGTGCGAGATTTATACTGATCACAAGAGCCTCAAATACTTCTTCACATAGAAAGAGTTGAATATGCGGCAATGGAGATGGCTGGAACTGGTAAAAGATTATGATTGTGTGATCAATTACCACCTCGGTAAAGCCAACGTTGTAGCTGATGCATTGAGCCGAAAATCCACACAAAGTACAATAGCTATGGCTTCAATTCAGAAACCAGAATTGAATGAGTTGCAGAAAATGAATATAGAGATTTTACAGACAGGAGTAATAGAGGCAAAGTTGGCAGCCCTAATGCTTTAGCCTACGCTAATTGATTGGATCAAACAGGGCCAGCGAGATGATGAATATCTCATCAATATGAGAAAATATGTTGCTGCAAGAAAGTCTCCTGAATTTAAGATGACTCGGAATGATATTTTACAATTTAGAAGACATTTTTTTGTGGCAAATATTGATAACATTCGGGAAGACATTTTAAAAGAGGCACATTCAACCCCTTATTCAGTACATCCAGGGGCTACCAAGATGTATAGAGACTTGAAAATACATTATTGGTGGCCGGGTATGAAAAATAACATCGCCCAACATATGGAGCAATGTTTAACATGTCAGTAGATAAAGGCCGAACATCAAAGACCCACAGGGACTTTGCAACCTCTACTTATTCCAGAATGAAAATGGGAAAGGATCACCATGGATTTCGTAACTGGTTTGCCAAAGACTACTAAGGGTCATGATGCTATTTGGGTTATCGTTGACAGATTGACCAAGTCTGCTCATTTTCTTCCCATATGTTCTGCTTATTCCATGGATCGCTATACCCAATTATACGTTCAGGAGATTATCAAACTTTATGGAGTGCCATTGTCTATAGTTTCTGATAGAGATTCAAGATTTTTGTCTACTTTTTGGAGGAGTTTACACAAAGCTTTGGGACACAGTTATCATTCAGTACAACATATCATCCTCAGACGGATGGGCAATCTGAATGAACAATACAAACGTTGGAGGATATGCTCAGAGCCTATGTATTAGACATCCAAGGTCAATGGAGTAAATTCCTATCTTTAGTGGAGTTTGCATACAACAACAACTATCAGCTAGTATTGGAATGGCTCTCTATGAAATATTATATGGAAAAAAGTGTAGGTCTACGATACACTGGGATGAAGTTGGTGAGAAGAAACTTTTAGGCCCAGATATGATTCGAGAGATGACAGAAGTCGTGTTACAGATTCGACAAAGAATGCAAATTGCCCAAAATCGACAGAAAAGTTACACAGATCGACAAAGAAGGGCGTTGGAGTTTGCGACAGAAGATCAGGTATTTTTGAAAGTAGCACCAATGAAGGGCATCATGCGGTTTGGGAAGAAAGGAAAATTGAGTCCCAGATACATTGGCCCATTCTCGATGATTGAAAGAATTGGTGATGTTTCTTACAAACTGGATCTGCCAACATCTATATCCCAAATACACAATGTATTTCATATGTCTATGCTGAGGAAATATATTGCTAATCCCTCTCACATTCTGAAGAATGAACTAGTGGAATTAAAGGCAGATTTGAGCTACGAAGAAAACCTTGTACAGATTTTGTTATGAGAAGTGAAGCAGCTAAGAAATAAACAGATTCCATTGTTAAAGTGTTATGGAGAAACCAATTGGTAGAAGAGGCCACTTGGGAAAGAGAGGATGAAATGAGAACTAAGTATCCTGAACTTTTTCGGTAAGTAAAATTTCGGGGATGAAATTTTTATAAGGAGGAGAGGATGTGATACCGGAGCCTCTTACTACTCACATGGCCACATAATTCATGCCTTACATGTTAATTACGTGCGATTTGCATTGGTATGACATCATATAATTCATTTTATTTTATACGGCGTTGTTAACCATTAAACTTAATTTTGAAGCTCTCGCATGGTATTGATTATCGAATTCCCTAACCGAAGTGGTTGATTTTGTATTGAGGTAAGAAGAAATTCAGGTATCAAGTGAATAGTGCTAGGTTACACGTGGTAACCTTAGGAGTTCGAATTGCAGGTTCGCGTGCATGGATTTGCATATGTATGAGTATGCATGGATTTGCATGCTTATATGATTATTGGCTATTAGATTATGGCAGTGTACAAAGCTATTTTCCGGTGCATGGGATAGTAGCGTTGGTCAGGGGCCCAAGAAAGAAATAATTTTGAGAGAAATATTTTGATGCATAAAATTGCATTGTGGGCATAGCATTTTAAGATGCATGACTTGATATTGTGGATTATTCTTTGACATGCATAATCATTACTTGCTTAGCGTTAGCTCATATAATTTATGCATTATAGGTGAGTACGACGACGCTTGAAGCATCTTTTACTGGTTGGGCGATTGTTGGAGCTCCTACAGGTATCTGAGGGAGTGTGTACATGGATGACGACCTGTTGGGCTATTTTGTTGGCTTGTTATATTTTGAGTCTGATGTATTACATTTTTTGAGTCTGTTGTATTTTGTTGGCTTGTTATATTTTGAGTCTGTTATTATAACCGAAGAATGGATTAGGATGTGTACTGATGCAGAATGGCAAAGTAATTGCGTATGTGTCCAGGCAACTTAAAGAGTATGAAAAGAATTACCCCACGCACGACTTGGAACATGCTGCTGTAGTATTTACGCTTAAAATATGGAGGTACTATTTATATGGTGAACGATGCGAGATCTATACTGATCACAAGAGCCTCAAATACTTCTTCACACAGAAAGAGTTGAATATACGACAGTGGAGATGGCTGGAACTGGTAAAAGATTATGATTGTGTGATCAATTACCACCCCGGTAAAGCCCTAGTTATTTTTCTTGGACAACACCTATGTTGTTCGTGAAAATGAAGGATGGTACATTGCGTTTGTGCATTGATTATAGAGAGTTGAATAAAATAACAGTCAAGAATAAGTATCTACAGCCAAGAATAGATAATTTGTTTGATCAATTGCAAGGAGCATCTGTATTTTCTAAGATTGATTTGTGCTCTAGGTATCATCAATTGAAGATCAAGGAAGAAGACATACCAAAGACTGCATTCTGAACAAGGTATGGACATTATGAATTTCTAGTGATGCCTTTCGGTTTAATCAATGCCCCTGCAGGTTTTATGGATCTAATGAATAGGGTGTTCAAGCAATATCTTGATAAATTTGTGATTGTGTTTATTGATGATATCCTAATTTATTCACGGGATAAAGATGAGCACAAAGAACATTTAAAGATTGTGCTGCAAGTTCTTAAGGAAAAACAGTTGTATGCTAAATTCAAGAAGTGTGAGTTTTGGCTTGAACAAGAAGTATTCCTAGGTCATGTAGTATCCAAGGATGGCATTTCTGTTGATCCGGGCAAGGTAGAAGCTGTCATTAAGTGGCCAACACCAACAAATGTATCAGAAGTAAGGCGTTTCTTGGAATTAGCAAGGTACTATTGACGATTTGTTCAGGGGTTTTCAAATATAGCAACTCCAATGACAATGTTGACAAGAAAGAATGTGAAGTTCTTGTGGACCGATGCTTGTGAAAGAAGTTTTCAAGAAGTAAAACATAAATTGACTACAACTCCTCTTCTTACTATTCCAATTGGAATTGGTGGATTCGTGGTGTATAGCGACGCTTCAAAAAATAGTTTGGGTGCTGTTTTGATGCAAAATGGGAAGGTTATTGCCTATGCTTCAAGGCAATTGAAGGAATATGAAAAGAATTATCCAACCCATGATTTGGAACTTGCTGCTGTGGTTTTTGCCTTGAAAATTTGGAGACATTATTTGTATGGTAAGAAGTGTGAGATATACATAGATCATAAGAGTTTTACACAAAAAGAGTTGAATATGAGACAAAGAAGATTCCATTATACTGATGATTCAAGAGTGTCAATTAAGTCATTATTGTCCCCTTTTTCATGATTGTTGTCAACGTTGTCATCTAAAAGGTGCTCCAAGGGATCAACAACCAGTTTTGTCTATATGAAGTTATGCATCAATCAGCATGATTTGATAATTCAATTTTGAACCTTGATAAGGTAATACAACAGGCTTCTTAAAATTCCCTAATGCATTTTCAACAAACTAATATATGCATTGTATGACATTGCGTGCCTTTGAGTGTATCATATTGAAATACCCTTGAAATGTTTAAAGTATTGAAATGTTTGAGGCCTTATAGATGACTAAGCCCATTCATCCAATGATGCCTAACACCTTTATATGGTGTCAAGAAACCGTCCCCATTTGTGTAACAATTATCACACAAATACTAATATCCAAAATGTTTAGAGGTTATCTTAACTAAGTTCAACCTACATAAATCAAATTTCTATGCTAAATAAAATATCTATTTCTTGTACATTGTGCAAAAAATAAAGAGAAGTGTGTTCAACACTCTAGCATCCGCAGGCAAACCCTTCCCAATAGGGAAGGACATACATAAATTTTATTTCTCTACCACATACACCAAGAATGTTTGTACATACATCAACTTTTCTTTTCCTATACCTTGGCCTATCAACCACGCAAACCTTTACCTCAATGTAAGTGTAATCTAGTGCACCTAAACGTCCATGCTGAACCAATAGTAGTGGATGTAGTTCTTAGAGTAGTGCCCGACGTGCCAATTGTTCTGGCCGTTCTTATACTCTTGCGAATCATTCTTATTTATATTAATATCATTTAAATGACAATCTTTATCTTAAATTCATCATAAGAATTAGATAAAGTCCTTAGATCACACATAGCTGTGGGGTGTGGTTGCGCATATAATGGTGATCGTGGAATATGCCTCTAAGGCTGTGATCTTAAAACGTTCTAAGTTAAGGATCAATGAGATGGGACATTATTGATCCCATTGAAACTTGCGCATATGATGCAGGCTTGAAAGGAGGACGCCTCGTTCCATAGGTATTGGTGTGGAGACACTAGTGCATGTATGCGGGTGCTTGTTGAGAACAAGTACACTGAACAACCCCATCTGAAAATTCCCAATTGGAAATATTCTATTGTCGAATGGGAATTTTCTCGTTACGATAGTGCAAGAATTAGTTCTTGGACTTGAGACACCATGGTAACCTTGTGCATGACATGTTGTACTTTGATGTATTTCCCGATTGCATGACAATCACAAGGGGTTTATATTGGGTGTAACATCTTCATGTATGGAGATTAATGAGTGGCCAACAAAGGATCCGTCACCTATCTAGATGAATAGGTGAATCTCTTATGTGTTCCACTATACTTAACTCTAAAATCCTTGACCAAGGTTGGATAAAAATTAGACGTATGGTTTTCTAATTATTCATCATCGAGTCAAGCTACTAGGAATGGAAACATAGTTATTGAGTTAATAGGGTTTCGACTTAACATCCATGCCCTAGGATCAATTGGGAGATTAGATAATGGAAGGACCGTACTTGTATGGTATTCATAATTGAAATAGGTTCGCATATTCACCTTAGACTAGGAGTCATGATGCATTGCTAGATGTTTCTCATGTCTTGTGGGTTCTTGGAATTAATGAGTTAATTCCAAGAGAATTAATTAATTAGATTAATTAATTAGAACAATTAATTGTTCAACTAAGTCACAAGAGTTGTGAGCCTACGGCTAGTTTAAAGTGAACCTAAGGGGTCACACACAAAACTTGGACAAGTCCATTTCTAGCCTAGAAATTAATCCAAGTGATGGATTAAATTAATTAATGTGATTAATTAATGGGGTTAAATTAATTCAAGTGTGGAATTAATTCAATTAATTAATTAGATTAATTGATTGGACCTAATTGGATTAGAAAGCCCAATTGGAACATTTAATTAATTGATTGGATCAATTAAGTAAGAAAGACCTAATTAATTAAATGAATTAATTTAATTGATTAGATCAATTAAATTAGAGCCTAATTGATTACTTAGGCCTAGGCCCATTAGGTGTGGGCTTGTAGGAAGCCCATTAGGAAATTAGATTGGGAATTCAATTTCTATGAGGTAATAAGGAAAAAGGAAAGTCTTTATGGGATAAGGAAACTTACCAAAAGAGTTGGAGATAAGAAAGGAAAAAGAGTCCTATATTGAAATAACTTGTGATAGTCTTGATTGACAATCTTCTTGGATATTTTTATAGGGATTTTAATTGCAGATTTTAGTGAAAAAAAATAGTTTTCTTTCATCCCAAAAATTCATCCCTCCTTTTCTTTCAATCTCCAAAAGTTCACCAACCTTTTATCTAGTTTAATTCTTGATTTAATTTTTGAATTAAGAATTAAATTAAACACATAAAACACTAATTGTTAGTATGTTCTTGTTCCAAACAAAATTGTTTTGGGATAGAATTATCGAATCGAAAACTACTAGCATATGATTCGATTGCGAGTGGGCATCCAAGGTGTGGATACCGTTAGAGGGATAACATTTGGGATCCTAGAAGCAAATCAGATTTCAATCAAAGGGGTTTTGAATTGAAGAACATGGAGATACTTTTATGCAGGGATAACGATTTGAATTGTTTCAATTTCTACATCAGCCGGAGTGCAAATCAAGGTAAGAGTTTCTGAAACTTTCTTACTTTAACTATTAGAAAACGCACAACTGAATAATTGTGAAAGGGTTCCGAAATTCATTTTAATTACATGTAATATAATATATATTTATGTTTTTGAAAAAATTTAAATTCTACTGCGTATACATTTCCCGGGATCGCGCGAACCCAACAGTGGTATCAGAGCCAAGGTTCGTGCATTTTTTATACTTTTCGATTATGTTTATTTAATATATGTGATAGATTAAATATTTATATGTGTGATTGGTTTTGAATCAATTAATTTCTTTGTTTGGGATTAATATTATTAATCATTTTAAATGTTGAAATGTTTTAAGAACTGAGACGAGTTAAGAAATTGGATTTCTTGAAACGTGGCAATAAATAAAAAAAAATCAAATAAGTTGATTTCTTGATCAAGAAAATTAGTTTTTATCAAGTTTTCAAAATTTCTTGATGAGATCAAGAAACTATGAAATCAAGATTTTGTGAAAATCTTAAATTCTTGGACATTAAAAAAAAATTAGAGTGCCGACCACCCGACATGTGACATCGGGTGGGCTGCCAGTCACCCGGCGCACTGGCGTCGGGTTGCCTGCCGCCACCCGACGTGTGACATCGGGTGGGCAGCCAGCACCCGATGTGCGGGCGCCCTGCTACCCGACGTGTGACGTCGGGTGGGCAGCCGCACCTGACATGCGCGCGTCGGGTAGCCAGTCGGCACCCGACGTGCGGCGCCCAGCCACCCGGACGTATGACATCAGGTGGGCTGCCGGCCACCTGAAGTCGAGCGCCGAGTTGCCTGCTGGCACCCGACGTGTGGGCGCCCAACCGCCCGATGGGTGGGCAGCCGGCACCCAACGTGCGGGCGCCCAACCACCCAACATGTGGGTGCCTAGCTGCCCGATGGGTGGTCTGCCCAGCCACTCGACAGGCAGCATCCTTGTTGAACTGTTGTCCATCCTGCCTCGTTACGTAATTGTTACGTGAAGTTTATTGATTTTTATTTTAAAATTAAATATTAATTTTAATTTTTGAAAAATTATTTTTCATAAAAATCCCAAATTTGAAAGAAATTGCACATAACATAATCGGTAAATTTAGATGTTTTCATTATCATGTGATGATTTATGTTAAGCATGCTAGTTGGATGATCATAGAGCCTAGGCCAATGTGATTGGTTTAATTTTTGTAATAGGTTATTTTTAGGTTTTAATTAAAATGAGGCCTGCGAGTCTCACCTTTCTCTATTTTATTCTTGATGTACTTCTATTTCCCTCCTATGTATCTCCCCTTAGAATTGTTCCAAGGTTTCTTGTAGTTTTAGCAAATGTAATGAGAGTAGAATTAGGCGGTGAGGTTAATCTTTTTGTAATTTGGCGGACATTACAAGAAGATTTAATGAAGACGGAGGAAAAATGAGAAACAAGGCCCATGAATGTATGGGATATATTTATGTAATAGATAGGTCTATTTGCATTTTAATTATCACCCTTAGATTGACCTAGATCCACTTTGGCTCAAGTGGATCGCATAGGATTAAAGGCTCATGATCATCTATTTATTTTAGGATGTATATGATACATGTTATGTTTATTTAATGCTTCCTTATGATGTATGCTTGTCATCGTTAGGATAGTGAACATTAAATAAACAAGAAAAGAAAACGATGAGACCTTGTATAATAAATCTAGTATGACCCTCACTTGAAAATGTTCAAGTTGAGAACCTTTATTAGTTCGATATCAAGCATAAATGGGCAATATTGGGTAGGACCCAATCATCCATGTCTTCCATCAAAAGTAGTGGCATGTCGATACGCTACCACATTTAATCCGTTGGCCATGAGTCGTGGGATGTGCTAAGTGTAGGCAAGCTGTGACAACTACTAAGCATTGAGATGCCCTATAGGGTGGACTCGTCTTTATCGTTGGCCATGAGTCGTGGGACATTTAGATGCTCCATCTACATGGATGTTTGATGGGTAATGTTTGACACTTAGTACCATATGAGCTCATAAAATTGGGGTGTATGGAAGAGGTGAGGCAAAATAGCTTGAGGGTTGCATGGGGATGCAATTGCTAATGTTGTTAGCTACCTTTTAGATTGTTGTATGGGCTCATAAAATTGGGGTGTATGGCAAGGCTAGTTGGACCTCAAGCCCACTAAGAAATTAGATTTCCGATTTTTCATCTAGAGGGTGATGGGATTTGAATAAAATAGTAGGAGACATTTATGATTAAAGACCATATCATAAATGGATATTAATTGAATGAATGCTTAAATTTCTGCCTCGCATAGGATAATGGTTATTGCTAGTAATTCCACATAGGATAATCTAGACAAACAGACAAACTTACCAGCTCAATATAATGTTTGTCACCATTGTGGATATTTAGGGCATAGAAAGGAGGACACAAGTATTGACTTGCTTAGTTGAATTAGAAGGAGTTCTAATTCAAGTTTATACATTGTTGATATCAACCATTAAGGTTGATAATTTTTTTCTTGGATATTGGATATCGGATATGATCCCATCTTTGCAAGGGGTTGCAGTGGATGACAAGAAAAATAGAGACTAAGATAAAGGACGATCTTAAGCTTGAGAATAAAGTAAGTGTTGATTTATTGGCTATAGAATGATCCACTTAACTCTGGATAGAATTAGGATAGTATTAGTTAATTGTCTTTGCTACATTGACAAATGAACTATACAATCCCAACATTCCATGCTACATAATCAAAAAAGTAATCTAAGAATTAGATAATCAAAACAGTGCATACTTGTGGTTAGCTAGATTAGGTCATATCTTTAAAGAAAGAGTTCAAAAAATGGTACATTTGCTTGACCTTTTAGACTTGAATGAGGTGCCAACTTGTAAATCTTATCTTTAGGAAAACATGACCAAATCACCATTTGTGGGACAAATGGAGCAAACCACGCCTTTGGATGTGATCCAAAGGGACGTAAGCAGTCCACTAAGTGTTAGTGTACAAGCGAACTATTCTTACTTCATTATTCTAAGATCCTTTGAAGGGTTCAAATAATTTAGACATGAAGTAGAGAATTAAATCGGCCAAAGTATTAAATCTATTGATGTGATCGAGGAGAGAATACTAAGGTGGTAAGTTCTTGATTATCAAACGGAGAATTAGATTCTCACTTTAAGTGAATCCAAGTTGAGTTTCACTTATTTTCTTATTCATTCTAGAATTTACCCTAGAATCGATAATATTCTTATCAAGTAAGGATATCATCTAAATCGATGCTCAAAAACATCAATGTGATACGATGTGGTAAAAGACCCCTCGTATATATACCTAAGGGTATAAATGGGCCTGCTTCTTTAAAGCAGTTAGTGGGAGATAGGATGGATATGAATCCACCTTATGCAAATTTGTGGGGTATCTAAATGAATCTAAAGAATACCATTTCTATGGTTCCTAATAACAAAATAGTTTATTTTCTAGGGACACCACCTTCTTGAGAAGAAGGAATTTCTATTAGATAAAAATTGCTAGATCATAGAACTTGAAACAGTTCAAGAACCACAGTTTGTCTCACAAGTGGCAATGGTGTATGAACAAATTACTAAAACTTCTAGTACACAACCTCCAATGAGATCTGAAAGGATATCGGGCTACTTATATGATAAGAGTCTCTTGCTAGAGAGCAGCAAGGAGGATCTCATTTTTAAATATTAATTTACATAAGGAGTAAAGATGTACGACATCAATTCGAAAATTGGGAAAATACTATGCAATCCAAAATGGACTCTATGTAGTCCAACAAGGTTTGACCTTGGTGGCCCATTAGTGGGAATGGTTCCCATTAGCTGCAAACGGGTCTACAAATATAAATTGAAGAACATGGGGAGGTGGTGACCTATAAAGGCAGGACTGGTAGCAAAGTGTTATGCTTATAGTCAAGGTGTTGACTATTGAGGATACTTTTTACCAGACGTGATGCTAAAGTTCAGTTAGAGTATGCTAGTTATATCTACGTATTACGACTACTAGATATGGCAAAGGGATATGAAGATCGTCTTTCTCAATAGGGGTATTGAGAAAGGGATATAAGTTAAGCGGTCTGAGGTCTTCATATCAAACAAATGAAAGCAAAAAGTTTGCGAGCTTCAGAGATCTATTAAGAACTCAAAATAAATTTTCTGAATGTGGAACATTCGATTCTCTAAAGCAATCAAATGGTTGATTTCCTTAGGAATGCGAATGAGTTATATGTGTACAAGAAGGTTAGTGGGAGTATGGTGATGATTGTTATGTTTTTACATTGATGACATTTTACTCATAGAGATGATGTATAAATATTGCAGTCAACTGAGACTTGTCATCTACAAAGTTCTCCAATAGGGATTTGGGATAAGCATCCTGGGGATTGGGGATTGAGATTTATGGAGATAGATCTGAAAGGATGCTTGGACTATCCTAAATCCAAGTACATAGATTAGATGCTAAAAGGGTTTAGCATGAAAGAATCCTAGGAGAGATTCTTGTTTATGAGTCATGGAATTTTTCTTTCAAAGTCCTCATCCCCAGAGACTTTTGAATGAAAGAGAAATAATGACTCACATGTTTTATGCATCCTTGAAAGAAAGCATAAAATATGCAAATCTATGTACATGATTTGATATTAGAAATGCTCTAAGTGTTACGAGCAAAATATCAATAAATTTGATGCGAAAAGCATTAGAAGTCGTAAAGATGATCTTTAGTACTTATGAAGCACTAAGGATTTCTTTTGGAGTTCGGTTATGGAGAACTGAAACTTAGATGCTTCATCTAGTTTTTAGTCTAAAGTAGATGACTTGAAGTCTATGTCTAAATTTGTGTTCATCATAAATGGTGGGACGATTAGTTGGAAAGAGTTCCAAGCTTGTAACAACTGTGGATTCCACCACCGTGATTGAATACATCTTGGCTACGATGCTACAAAAATGGATTGTTTGGATACGAAACTTAATCTAAATGTTAGATGTAGTTCCAACCATTGTTGATTGAGTACTGGAGTACTGCAATAACAATGGGGGCTATTGCACAAGCAAAGAAGCCAAGATCTCATCAAAGGATCCAAGCAGAAATAGATTAGCGATACCCTGGTTATGAAAATCATTAGTAGAGGCAACATCAGCGTGAAAAGATTTGCCTCGGTAGAAAATATAGCAGACCCACTGTTTTAACCCTTTAGATAAGTATTTCACGGACATCTTCAGAAGATGGGCTTTAATACGAGGGCAATTATCTCTAGGGCAAGTGGGAGATAGTTAGAGTAATGCCTGACGTGCCAATTATTCTGGCCATTCTTATACTCTTGCGAATCATTCTTATTTATATTAATATCATTTAAATGGTAATCTTTATCTTAAATTCATCATAAGAATTAGATAAAGTCCTTAGATCACACATAGCTATGGGGCATGGTTACGCATATGATGGTAATCGTGAAATATGCCTCTAAGACTGTGATCTTAAAACATTCCAAGTTAAGGATCAATAAGATGGGACATCATTGATCCCGTTGAAACTTGCGCATACGATGCAGGCTCGAAAGGAGGATGCCTCATTCTATAGGTATTGGTGTGGAGACACTAGTACATGTATGCGGGTGCTTGTTGGGAACAAGTACACTGAACAACCCCACCTGAAAATTCCTAATTGGAAATATTCTATTGTCGAATGGGAAATTTCTCGTTACGATAGTGCAAGAATTAGTCCTTGACTTGAGGCACCATGGTAACCTTGTGCATGATATGTTGTACTTTGATGTATTCCTGATTGCATGATAATCACAAGGGGTTTATATTGGGTGTAACATCTTCATGTATGGAGATTAATGAGTGGCCAACAAAGGATCCATCACCTATCTAGATGAATAGGTGAATCTCTTATGTGTTCCACTGTACTTGACTCTAAAATCCTTGACCAAGGTTGGATGAAAATTAGACGTAGGGTTTTCTAATTATTCATCATCGAGTCAAGCTACTAGGAATGGAAACATAGTTATTGAGTTAATGGGGTTTCGACTTAACATCCATGCCCTAAGCTCAATCGGGAGATTAGATAACAGAAGGACCGTACTTGTATGGTATTCGTAATTGAAATAGGTTCACATATTCACCTTAGACTAGGAGTCATGATGCATTGCTAGATGTTTCTCATGTCTTGTGGGTTCTTGGAATTAATGAGTTAATTCCAAGAGAATTAATTAATTAGATTAATTAATCAGAACAATTAATTGTTCAACTAAATCACAAGAGTTGTGAGCCTACGGCTAGTTTAAAGTGAACCTAAGGGGTCACACACAAAACTTGGACAAGTCCATTTCTAGCCTAGAAATTAATCCAAGTGTTGGATTAAATTAATTAATGTGATTAATTAATGGGGTTAAATTAATTCAAGTGTGGAATTAATTTAATTAATTAATTAGATTAATTGATTGAACCTATTTAGATTAGAAAGCCTAATTGGAACATTTAATTAATTGATTGGATCAATTAAGTAAGAAGGGCCTAATTAATTAAATGAATTAATTTAATTGATTGGATCAATTAAATTAGAGTCTAATTGATTACTTAGCCTAGGCCCATTAGGTGTGGGCTTGTAGGAAGCCCATTAGGAAATTGGATTGGGAATTCAATTCCTAGAGGAAGTTGAATTGGGAATTCAATGTCTATGAGGTAATAAAGAAAAAGGAAAGTCCTTATGGGATAAGGAAACTTACCAAAAGAGTTAGAGATAAGAAAGGAAAAAGAGTCCATATAGAAATAACTTGTGATAGTCTTGATTGACAATTTTCTTGGATATTTTTATGGGGATTTTAATTTCAGATTTTAGTGAAAAAAATAGTTTTCTTTCATCCCCAAAAATTCGTCCCTCCTTTTCTTTCAATCTCCAAAAGTTCATCAACCTTTTATCTAGTTTAATTCTTGATTTAATTGTTGAATTAAGAATTAAATTAAACACCTAAAACACTAATTGTTAGTGTGTTATTGTTCCAAACAACATCGTTATGGGATAGAATTATCGAATCGAAAACTACTTGCATAGGATTCGATTGTGAGTGGGCATCCAAGGTATGGATACCATTAGAGGGATAACATTTGGAATCCTAGAAGAGAATCAGATTTCAATCAAAGTGGTTTTGAATTGAGGAACATGGAGATACTTTTATGCATGAATAACGATTTGAATCGTTTCAATCTCTACATCAGCCGGAGTGCAAATCAAGGTAAGAGTTTCTAAAACTTTCTTACTTTAACTATCAGAAAACGCACAACTGAATAATTGCGAAAGGGTTCCGGGATTCGTTTTAATTACATGTGATGTAATATATATTTATGTTTTTGAAAAATTTTAAATTCCGGTACGTATACGTTTTTCGGGATCGCGCGAACCCAACAGTAGTTTCAACAAATCCAAAATAATGTACATGTGTTTTGACACGTGTACCCTGATCTTATAAAATCATATTTGACAACCCTATTCTTTTTGTGGTAGGCCAAAATCGACAAGAGTTTGGAAACTTTTTCTTCTGCTCTAACATACCTAAAGTCATCAAACCTACCTATGTGTTGCAACAAGTGGCAAAGACAAGAAAAGGCATTTTGGTTCATTCCAAGATTATCGAGACAATCCACATCACTTAAATCAACCAATCGTCTTATATGCTTTACTTGATCGGGAATCAGGTCAAGCATTTTATATCTTATCCTAACATTTTCATAGGTATCACTTCTTGAATATTTTTTCTTAAGTAGTGGATGATTACATTATCAAACATAACTTTTTGATGCATAATCTCCTCCACTACAGAAATATCTCAAGTTTTTCTTCGACATTAGAGCCATAACAATATTTGTTTGCACATAATCAAATAGATGTTTTGTAAGTGAAAAATAATTACACTAAATTATAATCCAAACTTAATGAGCAATTTTAATGAAATACAATGCTTTAAACTACGTAAATTAACCAAACAAAGCTCCAATTAATACTCATAATAACTTATTCATAATACTAATTCATTAACCACACAAAAATCTTGAACAACAAAAAATAAGAGAACTTAGATGAATAAAACTCACCAATAGTAACGCAATGTTCTTTCTTAACCTTTTAAAGTATTTCTATCACCACTTGATAAATATGTACCGTTTCTTTTTTTATGATATTAATGAGTTTAGAAAGTTATGGGAACCTCCCACAACACTTGCTTTTACAAAACATAGGTGTACGATGAAGTTTTTCCTTTAAGCATAAAATTACATAATGCTCTCCAAAAATATCCAAATCCACACTACTAAACATAATAAAAAAATCACAAAGGGGTTAAAAATTTGAAATACACATGGCTTATGTAACAACATAAAATATCTAGTCAGAAACCCACCTCATAAAATATGGCGGTTCTTCCGTCATCTAATCTCCCGATAGAGCCCAAGAAAAACCCAATACTCAATAATATGTATCCATTCCTAGTAGCTTGTGTAACACCCCTTAACCTAACTGCAGAGCTTAAACAAGCTGATACAGTTAAGTCAAGAAATGTTAATTTTTCATCATTACTAGAGTTATAGTTTTTAATAAAAGTTCCCATTTTTAGCTATAAGAGAAAGAACTTGAATCGTTTTAAACACACCTATACATATATCAAAATTGAGTATATTTGTTTACAAAACCATAACAGAGCGGCTTATTTAAAAACAAAACAGAGTTTTCAAAATAAATTACAAAGCATGGCAAATGAACAAATCTCTGTCCGACCGCTCTAGAGACTCAGTCAACCTCTAAACCTATACATTTCCACCTGCATCACATGAATCTAATGAGCTAAACGCTCAGTAAAATGAAACTGATGCAATAACAAATAGCATATATGCACATCTCATAAATCATTAAATGCAATATTCTATTTAATAACTTTCATTCATAAATTATTCTTTAGGGCCTTGAAGTGTGGTACCTAACTAATAGCGATAGACCGTAGTTTTCGGAACCTGTTCATAATGATTGGTAATAAGAGAACTAATACGGGGTTTCCATACTTGGTCTTTCAACCTCAGGTATTAGCCGTATTCTATCTCATTAATTGTGGCTTTCCTATACCGGTTTTTCAACCTCAAGTATTTGCCACCATTTGTTGGGTCCGCTGGTCCCTCCCGCGTCCCTTGTCTACCCGACCATCAATCAAGTACCATACTTTCTTTTTAAAAACCTCATTATATTCTTAATAGTGTCATGCTTCATGAATCATAAATGCATCAAACATTACATCATTTGACAAATAATAACAATCACATTAAAATATGAACAACATTATATGATTCTTGTGATACACAAATGAAAGCTTCAACTTAACTCAAGTCCACTTTATGGCAAGTGAAAAGACCAATCTCTTTGGAAGATAGGATGTGTTAAAGGCCTAACATAATCAAATCATGTACCATTTAATATCCTTTTTATAAATCATTTAGTCTATTCTAGTTAAAGTTCATATACACTTTCAATCTTTTGTAAATAATTCCATATCAATTACATAACCTTAAAAACAATGCATACTCCATATTTTACTACTAATTCAAGACATTAAACATTAGGGTAGCCATTAAATAACTAATAATTCAAACATAATTATTAGGGCAGCTCCTAAAACATGAACACAATCCGAATTAAAATGACGAACATGATTCTAACTTAAATTGATTCTAACCTTCAATTAAGAAAACTAATTGCTATTGTTCACAATCATTTGTAGGCACCTTCTAACACAATATAAGCATTACAAAATCAATAGAAACAAGTAAATTAAACAATTTCACAAGACTATCAATTTTGCTAAAAACTAGCTTAATTAACTTGGTTTTGGCTTCAATGTGTAACTTACTTAAGTTTTCAATCATACAAAAACATACTAAAACATGTAACCATCCAAGATACTACAAATTCATCATAAGAAATATTGAAAAAGAATATACCTTGATTAAGTTGGAATTAAGCTTTAAAATCAACGGTTTTCAAGCTTAAAAGGTGGAACTTGTTCTAGTTTGTGTTCTATGAATTCCTATGGATTGAATTCAATTTTTGGGAGTATGAGAGTGTAGAAATTTGGGAGAAACTTAGGAGAATAAGGGTGGTCGTTTTTGAGGTCCTTCCACAAGAAATATGGATGAAAATGATTTCTTTAACCTTTCAAAGAGAGGTAAGTGGAGGGTGATGATTGGTTGCATCATGCTTGGTGTCTTCTCATGCCAAAAGCCATGTTCATGGGCTATGGAGATGACAAAAAATGATGCTTTGGTTTTTTAATGAAGTGCAATGCGGTTTAGAATGGTTTTATGCAACCTAGTCAACCAACCAATCAAATTGCACCATTTTGCATACTTTTAGTTCTTAGCCAAATGTAACATATTTCAAGTAAATATTTAGGCAATTAATCACTTTAGCATATAACTAGTATGGAGCAATAGAAATAATTCATTTCAGGGCCATTCAACACATCAATCTTCCTTAACCGAGATATCGAGCTTTTCACGGCAAAAAGGCACTTAAGGAATATATTAAATCAAGAAACAAAAGTTTGATCTCATATTTCATGTACTAATGCATGTTAAAGCATAACTAGAGCATATAATAACATTTATATTCAAGTTCGTGCAATCATGCTATTTGTATGCCATAATTCAATAATACACAATGATTAGATGCATATTCATGCAAGATGCTTATTATTAGCTATGTAGGAGAGAATTGGGCATTACAATCCTTCCTTCCTTATAAAAATTTCATCCTCAAAATTTGACGTACCAAATTTAGCTACGAGGTATGGTCGCGCATATGATGGCGATCATGGAACATGTCTCTAAGGCTTTGGTCTTAAATAAGTTTCGAGTCGAGAGCTTTTTGAGATGGGACATCAAATAGCTCAGTAAGACTCGTACATATAATGCATGCTCGTAAGACGAGGATATCACATTCCATTGGCATTAGCGTAGAGACGTAAGTGCATGCATGTGGGTGCTTGTTAGGGAACAAGTACACCGAATATGGCCCGCAAGAAATTCTTAGTTGGAGGTTTTGCCCGTCGAAATAAGAATTTCTCTGTTGCGATAGTACACGACTAGTCCTCAGACTTGAGGCATGATGGTAGCCTTGTGTGCATCCTGCAGCACTTTGATATATCTTCTATTGCTTGACAATCACAAATGGGGTATGTTGGGTGTTGCACCGGGTGTGTATGGAGGTTTGTCAGTCGCCAATATAGAATTCGACACTTGTCTTTTTAAACAAGGGAATCTCCTGTGTTTTCATAGTTCGTGATTCAAAGACCTTGGCAAAGGCAGTATGAATTATGATTCATCAAGAATCATTGGAACTTGAAATGGGATCACAATTATTGAATCATTTAGGGTTTTGACTTATAATCCATGCCTTAGATTCAATCAGGAGATTAGCTGTCGAAAGGACCGTACATGTATGGTACTCACAACTGAAATAGGTTTACTCGCTATTTCACCTAAAACTAGTTTGCCATGATTACTTGCTAGGTGTTTTCATGGATAGTGAGGTTCTTGGAATTAAGGAGTTGATTCCAAGCGGATTAATTAATTGGAATAATTGTTATTCATAAGTTGCAAATGTTGCAAACCCACTACTAGCTTAGTAGTGAACCTAAGAGGGTCACACATCTTTATGGAAAGTAACATTTCTAATTTTAGATTTTATCCAATGGTTGGAAATTAATTAATTAATACTGATCAATTAATTAATTAAGGGTCTATTTAATTTAATGGTTAAATTAAATTATTCAATTAAGTAATTGGATTATTTAATTGGACCTAATTTGATTAGCAGGCCCAATTGGAGTAAATTAAATTAATCAATTGGATTGATTAAATTGGGATTTTTGACCCCAAATAAATGTGGATCACTTAAGAAGCCCACTAAAGTATGAAGAGAATAAATTAAATAAATATGATTTATTTAATTAACATATTTATAGATAAATAAATATAGTGACCAATTTTATGGGATAAAATAGGCCACTAAGATTTAATTAATTTATGTATATATATAATTGATATATATCTATCTTGATATTATTTGAAAAGTTCAAATTAATATCAACAATGTATGTAGATAATTTTGATGATTAATGTAGTCTCAAATTAGTCCACATACAATAGGAGAGAGAAAAGAGAAGAGTTCTTGGAAGATTTGGAATCCTTCCAAAATAAGGTTTTAAAGTAGTTCAAAATTGAAAAACTTTCAAGAGTTGGAAAATGATTAAAATTTTCAGCCCTATATATATGAGGGATGAAAATTACATAATTCAATTCAAAAATTTGAGCAAAAATATTTTGTTTAAAGTCTTCTATTTTTACTCTCCAAGAAAAGAAAAGAAAGAAAAAGAAAATCAGTTTCTTGTTATTCTCTTCATATTATTGTTTCAAGAACTTAAAGAATCAATCTTTATTGTTCTTGAAAATATACTCCGGTTCTAGATTAGTAAACAATTAAAAGGATACTAGCGAATCTTTTGATTGGTGTTGCTCTTCCGTATTGTGGACCTGATAGAGGGGAGACACTTGGATCCCTACGAGTTCTGATAGTCCAGGATAAGCAATTGATTGCTTCATTCCTTACAACAACCGGAGTGCACGAAAGGTATAATTCAATTTTATATTTATTTATATATTCACTTGAATAAGCGCGATCGTTAAAATCAATTTTGAATCAAAGGGGTTAAATTTATGTTTGATAAAAATTTAATTTTCCGCTGCGTATACCCCTACGATTATAGCGAACCCAACAGTGGTATCAGAGCCATGGTTTTGCTTATTTAGTGAATTTCAGATTTATGAATACATGTTTTTAAATTGTTTAAATTCATGTTAATTATGTAAAATTTGATTTTGCATATTTTCAGAAATTTTTAATTGGAATAATTTTAATTGCTTATTTAAATTGTTAAATATGAAAAAAAAATTTGATGACACGGGCGTCGGTGTCAGACACCCGACGGTTGCGCCATCACCCATCACCCTGCCGCCCGTCACCCAACAGCGGGCGCTGGGCGCCCGGCTGCGCGCACGGGCACCCGACGGGCAGCAGTGGTGCTGCTCGTCATGTCGTCCGGCGTGTGTTTTATTTTTTTATTTTTTTTTATTTTTTTTTAGTTTTTGAATATTAAAATTAAATTGTTAATTTTAATTATTTCTGAAAAATTGTTTTTCAAGCAATTAAAAATTATACCAAGTTAAAAAGAAAAATTGCGTTTAACAATTTGGTAAATTTACATGTTTTGATAATTACATATGATGTTAATTATGAGCATGTATGGGATGATCATGAGCCATTGGACCAATGTGATGGTTTTATTTAATATTTTTGGGTTTAAAATGGGGCGTGCGAGCCTCTTATTTCATTTATATAAGTTATTTTATTTTCTGTAAAGAGAGTAGAATAGATGGTAAGGTTTTTCTTTTTCTTTGGAAGACGAAGGAGAATAAAAAAGAAGGCCCATGTTTGTATGGGATACAATTATGTAATAAAATAGGTTCTATTCCATTTTATTACCCTTAACTGACCTTAGGTTCATTTTTGGCTCAAATGGACCGCATAGGACTAGTTCATGATCATCCATTTATTTAAGTATGTATTAGATGCATGCTTAGGATTTTATTTAATGCTTTTATACTTGCGGAATGATATTATGATGTCATGCATTAAATAACCAACCTAATTTAAATTATGATGAGGTTTTGGATAAAATTAAACCCTACTTAATTTACTAAAATTAAGTAAAAGAATTTTTTGAAAATTCGATTTCAAACAAAAATGGACAAGTTAGGTAGGACCTATCGTTCCATGCCTACCATCAAAGATAGAAACATGACGACCCCTACCGCACTTGATCACTGACCATGAGTCGTGGGGTGGTCTTGTGTTGGAAAGCTGTGATCTCTACCAAGCATTGAGATGCTCGTGGGATGGAATCGTCATTATGTTGGCCATGAGTCATGGGATATCTTGATGCTCTATCTACACGAATATTTGATGGGTATTGTTTGACACTTAGTACCATATGGGCTCAAAAAATTGGGATATATGAGAAGAGGTGAGTAAAACAAACTTGAGGGTTGTATAGTGATACAATCGTCAAAGAGTTGACTACCGATAAAAATATTTCATGGGCTCATAAAATTGGGGTGTGAAATATTTCCATTGGACCTCAAGCTCACTAGGAAATTTGATTTCCCGAAATTCCATTAGGGGTGATGGAATTCGAAAAAAATAGTGGGAGACATTTAATATTAAAGACCTTATATTAAATGAATATGTTTTTTCCATAGTTTACTCATTTTCTGCTTCATGCATGTTTTGTAGATTATTCTACTAAAATGGCAAAGAATCCACTTGCAACAATCCTTGAACAAAATAAATTAACTGGACCTAATTTTGTCGATTGGCTAAGAAACCTGAAGATAGTTCTTCAGTTGGAGAAGAGGGCATATGTCCTCGATACTGGCCTCCTTCGATACCACCGGAGGATATTACTTCAGAGGATTATGCAGATTACTTACGTCGTGTTGATGACAATCTACAGGCTCGTTGCTACATGCTGGCATCGATGTCAAATGAGCTGCAGAGGCAGAATGAGGATCAAGATACTGCTTATGGGATCCTCATTCACCTACAAGAGTTGTATGGTGAAAGAACTCGGCAGACAAGATATCAGATCTTAAAAGAGCTTTTCAGATGTCGTATGACTGAGGCTCTTCAGTCCATGATCATGGATTGAAGATGATGGCCCTTATTGAAAGGGTGGCATCTATTGGAGTCGTTATGGAGAACGAACTCTATACACCCTCGGCTGCTGCAGTCTCTGCCTCCATCATTTGACACATTGTTGTCAATTTTAACATACAAACATGGAGACTAGTCTCGCTGAGCTTGTGAACATGTTAAAGATGGCTGAGTCCACCATGAAAAAGGACAAGTCGGTTCTGCTTGTTGGATCTTCTTCTGGATCAAAGGCTAAAAGCCCAAGAAATGAAAGAAGAAAGGAAAGGTTCCTCTAAACCCAACAAGCTGAAAGATCTAAGGGCGGTGTCAAAAAGGTTTGTTCTCAAGCCAATGACAAGTGTCATTACTGCGACAAACCAGGGCACTGGAAGAGGAATTGCAAGGAGTATCTTGCAAGCCTGAAGAGTTTAGGTATATATTTTGTTGAAGTTAACTTGTCGGTTAACAATACTTCTTGGTTATTAGATACCGGTTGTGGCTCACATATTTGCAATGATTTGTAGATGATGGCAAGAAGTAGCAAGCTGGATGGAGGAGAGACAGTCCTTAGGATGGGAAATGGAGCAAGAGTTGCTGCATTAGCTATAGGGGCCGTTAATCTGGCTTTAGAGAATGGTTATGTAATAGTTTTAAATAATTGTCTTTTTGTTCCGGATATTATTAAGAACATTATCTCTATTCCAGTTTTGGATAGAGAAGGTTTTAGATTTACCATTGAGAATGAAAATTGTTCCATTTTCAAACGTTCTGATTTTATATATTCTGGTTCTTTGACGAATTGTTTATATACTATTACTCCTCATAACCTCATTTTCACAATTCAACAAAATAAAAGAAAATTAGATAATCATAGTTCAATGAGCCTCTGGCACGCAAGATTAGACATATTCTGAGAAAATGATTAACAAATTAGCACAATTGCTTGATCTAACGAAAGAGCAAGAACTACCAACTTGTGAATCCTGCCTCAAAGGAAAGATGACCAAATCTCCATTTGTTGGACAAGTGTAGCGAGCCAAGCATCTATTGGATTTGATCCATACAGATGTATATGGCCACTAAATGTTAGTGCCCGTGAGAACTATAACTACTTCTTAACATTTACCGATGACTTCTCTAGGTATGGTTACTGAAGTAGAGAAACAAACTGGATTAAGTATAAAAACTCTTCGATCTGATCGAGGAGGTGAATACTTAAGCACAGAATTTTTAGATTATCTAAAAGAGAATGGGATTCTCTCACAATGGACTCCTCCTGCTACTCCCAACTCAACAAAGTTACGGAATGCAGGAATCGAACCTTGTTGGACATGGTTCGATCTATGATGAGCTTCACTTCATTACCTTTTTCATTATGAGGCTATGCCTTAGAAACGACGGCATACCTATTAAATAGGGTGTCATCCAAAGTCGTGCCCAAAACATCATATAAGATGTGGTATGGAAAGACACCTTCCTATAAATACCTTAGGGTATGGGGGTGTGCTGCTTATGTGAAGCAGCTAGTGGGAGATAAGTTGGATATGAGATCCAGCTTATGCAAGTTTGTGGGGTATCCAAAGGAGTCTATTGGATACTATTTCTATGATGCCACGAACAAAAGGTGTTGTTTCGAGGAATGCTACATTCCTTGAAGAAGAATTTCTTTTAGATGGAAGTGGCAATGTCGTAGAACTTGAAGAGGTTCAAGAACCACAGAACACCCCAACTGACGCAGTAAATGGTACACCAGCTGATGTTGGACCCTCTAAGGCACAATCTTTTCGAAGATCCGAAAGGGTCTCAAGGGTACCTAAGAGGTACAACTTGTTGTTAGAGAACAAAGAAGAGGACTCCCCTTGGATAATGATCCAAGAAGCTATGGAGAGGTGATATCTGACATCGACTCAAAGAAGTGGCAAGAAGCTATGCAGTCCGAAATAGACTCTATGTACTCCAACAAGGTATGGACTTTGGTGGACCCAACACAGAAAATTATTCCCATTGGCTGCAAATGGGTCTACAAGCAGAAGCTTGGAGTAGATGGAGAGGTAGTGACCTATAAGGCACGATTGGTAGCAAAAGGTTATACTCAGAAGCAAAGAATTGATTATAAGGAAACTTTTCACCAGTAGCGACGCTTAAATCCATACGGATACTGTTAGCCATATCTGCATATTATGACTATGAGATATGGCAAATGGATGTGAAGACCGCTTTCCTTAATGGAAACATTAAGGAAGAGATCTATATGAAGTAGCCAGAAAGCTTCATATCCAGCGGGAGCGAGCAAAAGGTTTGTGAGCATCTTTATTGACTCAAAACAAGTTTCGAGGAGTTGGAACATCCGGTTTGATGAAATGATCAAAATGTTTGACTTTATAAGAACCCGGATGAACCATGTGTCTACAAGAAGGTTAGTGGGAGTGTAGTTACATTTGTTGTGCTCTACGTTGATGACATCCTACTCATTGGGAATGATGTAGGGATGTTGCAGTCAACGAGGACTTGGTTATCTAATCAGTTTTCCATGAAGGACTTGGAGATGCATCTTATATCCTAGGGATAAAGATCTATAGAGATAGATCCAGAAGGATGATCGGACTATCCCAGTCCATGTACATAGACAAAGTGCTAAAAAATAGCATGGAGGAATCCAAGAGAGGATTTCTGCCTATGAGTCATGGGGTTTCACTCTCTAAAGTTATGTCTCCTAAGACACCTGAAGAGAGAGAAAAGATGGCTCGCATACCTTATGCTTCTGCAATAGGGAGCACAATGTATGCAATGTTATGTACAAGGCCTGATATAGCACATGCTTTGAGTGTCACGAGCAGATATCAGTCCAATCCAGGGGAAGAACACTTGAAAGCCGTTAAGATGATCCTCAAGTACTTGAGAAGGACTAAGGATATCTTTATGATATATGGCAATGGAGAACTAAAACTGTAGGGATATACAGACTCTAGTTTTTAGTCCGATATAGATGACTCAAAGTCTATGTCCGGATACATATTCACCTTGAATGGTGGTGCGGTCAGTTGGAAGAGTTCCAAGCAAGAGACGACTGCAAACTCTACCACCGAAGCTGAATATATTGCTGCATCAGATGCAGCAAAAGAAGCTGTTTGGATTAGAAATTTCATCCAAGGGTTGGGTGTAATTCCATCCATTGTTGATCCAGTTATGATTTACTATGATAATAATGGAGCTATTGCGCAAGCAAAAGATCCAAGCACATAATGAGACGATATCACTTGATCAGAGAGATCATTGGTAGAGGCGACGTCATTGTGGATCGAGTTGCCTCAACAGAAAATGTAGTAAGATATTCGACGGACATCTTGAGAAGATGGGCCTTAGATACATGGGCAATTAGAGCTAGGGCAAGTGGGAGATTGTTAGAGTAGGATGCCCAACGCTCCAATTAGATTGGGTGTATTATACTCTTTTGCTTTTGTAAAGACAATCTTATTCGGAATCATATTAATAAAAAGGCATTTTCTTTATCTTATGTCTTGCATTTTTTATTTCTGCACATTAGATAAAGTCCTTAGACCAAATTTAGCTACGGGCATGGTCGCGCATATGATGGCGATCATGGAACATGCCTCTAAGGCTTTGGTCTTAAATAAGTTCGAGTCGAGAGCTTTTTGAGATGGGATATCAAATAGCTCAGTAAGACTCGTACATATAATGCATGCTCGTGAGACGAGGATGTCACATTCTATTGGCATTAGCGTAGAGACGTAAGTGCATGTATGTGGGTGCTTGTTAGGGAACAAGTACACCGAATATGACCCGCAAGAAATTCTTAGTTGGAGGCTTTGCCCGTCGAAATAAGAATTTATGTGTTGCGATAGAACACGACTAGTCCTCAGACTTGAGGCACGATGGTAGCCTTGTGTGCATCCTATAGCACTTTGATATATCTTCTGATTGCTTGACAATCACAAAGGGGGTATGTTGGGTGTTGCACAGGTGTGCATGGAGGTTTGTCAGTGGCCAACATAAAATTCGACACTTGTCTTTTTAAACAAGGAATCTCCTGTATTTTCATAGTTCGTGATTCAAAGACCTTGGCCAAGGCAGTATGAATTGTGATTCATCAAGAATCATTGGAACTTGAAATGGGATCACAGTTATTGAATCATTTAGGGTTTCGACTTATAATCCATGCCTTAGATTCAATCAGGAGATTAGCTGTCGAAAGGACCGTACGTGTATGGTACTCGTAACTGAAATAGGTTTACTCGCTATTTCACCTAAGACTAGTTTTCCATGATTACTTGTTAGGTGTTTTCATGGATAGTGAGGTTCTTGGAATTAAGAAGTTGATTCCAAGCGGATTAATTAATTAGATTAATTAATTAGAATAATTGTTATTCATAAGTTGCAAATGTTGCAAACCCACTACTAGCTTAGTAGTGAACCTAAGAGGGTCACACATCTTTATGGAAAGTAACATTTCTAATTTTAGATTTTATCCAATGGTTGAAAATTAATTAATTAATACTGATCAATTAATTAATTAAGGGTTCTATTTAATTTAATGGTTAAATTAAATTATTCAATTAAGTAATTGGATTATTTAATTGGACCTAATTTGATTAGCAGGCCCAATTGGAGTAAATTAAATTAATCAATTGGATTGATTAAATTGGATTGAATCAATTGAATTGATTTGGAGATTTTTGAGTTCAAGCCCAAAATAAATGTGGATCACTTAAGAAGCCACTAAAGTATGAAGAGAATAAATTAAATAAATATAATTTATTTAATTAACATATTTATAGATAAATAAATATAGTGACCAATTTTAGGATAAACTAGCCACTAAGATTTAATATAATTATAGTATATATATATATGATATATATCTGTCTTGATATTATTTGAAGAGTTCAAATTAATATCAACAATGTATGTAGACAATTTTGATGATTAATGTAGTCTCAAATTAGTCGACATACAATAGGAGAGAAAAAGAGAAGAGTTCTTGGAAGATTTGGAATCCTTCCAAGATAAGGTTTTGAAGTAGTTCAAAATTGAAAAACTTTCCAAGAGTTGGAAAATGATTAAAATTTTCAGCCCTATATATATGAGGGATGAAAATTACATAATTCAATTCAAAAATTTGAGCAAAAATATTTTGTTTAAAGTCTTCTATTTTTACTCTCCAAGAAAAGAAAAGAAAGAAAAAGAAAATCAGTTTCTTGTTATTCTCTTCACATTATTGTTTCAAGAACTTAAAGAATCAATCTTTATTGTTCTTAAAAATATACTCTGGTTCTAAATTAGTAAACAATTAAAAGGATACTAGTGAATCCTTTTGATTGGTGTTGCTCTTCCGTATTGTGGACCTGATAGAGGGGAGACACTTGGATCCCTGCGAGTTCTGATAGTTCAGGATAAGCAATTGATTGTTTCATTCCTTACAACAACCGGAGTGCACGAAAGGTATAATCTGATTTTATATTTATTTATATATTCACTTGAATAAGCGCGATCGTTAAAATTGCTTTCGAATAAAAGGGGTTAAATTAATATTTGATAAAAAATTTAATTTTCCGCTGCGTATACCCCTACGATTATAGCGAACCCAACAGACACATGGAAAACATTGTGAACACTAGATAATGATGGAGGTAAGGCCACTCTATAAGCTTTATCACCAACTCTTTCGAGAATCTCGAATGGGCCGACATACCTTGGATTGAGTTTTCCTTTCTTTCCAAATCTCATAACACTTTTCATGGGAGCAACTTTTAAGAACACATGATCCCCAATGGCAAACTCTAGATCTTTTCTCCGTTTATCTGTATAACTTTTCTGTCTACTCTGCGCAATCTTCATTCTCTCTCGTATCTTCTCCACTACCTTAGCGGTATGTTGAACTATTTATGGACCAAGCAGGCTTCGTTCTCCAACTTCATCCCAATGAATTGGAGATCTACATTTCCTTCCATACAATACTTCATAAGGCGTCATTCCAATTGTTGATTGGTAGCTATTATTATAAGTAAACTCCACTAATGGAAGCTTTGCATCCCAACTCCCTTGAAAATCTAGCACACAAGCTCTTAACATATCCTCTAATATCTGAATAACCCTTTCTGATTGCCCGTCACTTTGTGGATGAAATGCTGTATTGAATGCAAGTTTTGTTCCCATGGTACTGTGTAAGCTCTTCCAAAATATAGATGTAAACTTAGGATCTTTGTCAGATACTATTGAAACTGGCACCCCATGTAACCTGACTATCTCTTTAATATATTGTTGAGCATACTGGTCCATATTGTATGTGGATTTCACTGGAAGAAAATGGGCTGATTTAGTTAATCTATCAACAATCACCCATATGGAATTATACCCCTTTTGTGTTCTAGGTAATCCAAGCACAAAGTCCATTGTAATGTGCTCCCATTTCCACTCTGGAATCAACAAAGGCTTCAACAACTCTGATGGTCTTTGATGTTCAATCTTAACTTATTGACAAGTTAGACATTCAGCCACAAATTTTGTTATATCTCTCTTCATTTTAGGCCACCAATAATGTTGTTGTATGTCCTTATACATTTTTGTGCTACCTGGGTGTACTGAGTAAGGAGTAGTATGAGCTTCTTCTAAAATATATCCTTTCATGGCCTTGTCAAACGGCACACATAGTCTCCCTTTATATCGAATAATCCCATCATTAGTAATAGAGAAGTCTGGCCTCTTTCCAGCCTCAATCATTCTTTTCAATCTACACAAATGCGTGTCCACCTTTTGACCTTCTCTAATTCTATCTTAAAGTGTAGGTCTCAACACTAAGGCTGACAACAAACACTTTTTCCCTTTAGGTACAATTTCAAGCTCTAATCTCTGCAAATCCAGTAATATTAACTTTTGTATAACAAAAAGAGAAGACGTAGATTTTCTGCTCAATGCATCTGCAACCATATTCGCTTTACCAGGATGATAGTTGATCACACAATCATAATCCTTCACAAGTTCTAACCATCTTCTTTGTCTCATATTCAACTCTTTTTGGGTAAAGAAGTACTTCAAACTCTTATGATTTGTGTATATCTCACACTTCTCACCATACAAATAATGTCTCCAAATTTTCAAGGCAAAAACCACAGCAGTAAGTTCCAAATCATGGGTTGGATAATTCTTTTCATATTCCTTCAATTGCCTTGAAGCATAGGCAATAACCTTCCCATTTTGCATCAAAACAGCACCCAAACTATTTTTTAAAGCGTCGCTATACACCACAAATCCACCAATTCCAGTTGGAATGGTAAGAACAGGAGTTGTAGTTAATTTATGTCTCAGTTCTTGAAAACTTATTTCACAAGCATCGGTCCACAAGAACTTCACATTCTTTCTTATCAACATTGTCATTGGAGTTGCTATCTTTGAAAACCCATGAACAAATCATTGATAGTACCTTGCTAATCCCAAGAAACTCCTTACTTTTGATACATTTATTGGTGTTTGCCACTTAATGACAGCTTCTACCTTGCCCGGATCAACAGAAATACTATCCTTGGATACTACATGACCTAGGAATACTACTTGTTCAAGCCAAAACTCACACTTCTTGAATTTAGCATACAACTATTTTTCTTTAAGAACTTGTAGCACAATCTTCAAATGTTCTTTGTGCTCTTCTTTATCATGTGAATAAATTAGGATGTCATCAATAAACACAATCACAAATTTATCAAGATATTGCTTGAACACCCTATTCATTAGATCCATAAAAGCTGCAGGGGTATTGGTTAAACCGAAAGGCATCACTAGAAATTCATAATGTCCATACCTTGTTCGGAATGCAGTCTTTGGTATGTCTTCGTCCTTTATGTTCAATTGATGATACCTAGAGTGCAAATCAATCTTAGAAAATACAAATGCTCCCTGTAATTGATCAAACAAATCATCTATTCTTGGGAGTGGATACTTATTCTTGACTGTTGTTTTATTCAACTCTCTATAATCAATGCACAACCGCAATGTACCATCCTTCTTTTTCACGAACAACACAGGTGCTCCCCAAGGAGAATAACTAGGGCGAATAAAACCCTTATCAAGCAATTCTTGCAATTGAACTTTTAACTCTTTCAATTCTGTTGATTCCATTCGGTATGGTGCTTTAGAAATAGGAGTAGTTCCTGGTATAACATCAATCACAAATTCGATCTCTCGATTCGGTGGTAGTCTCTATAAATCATCTGGAAATACCTCAAGAAATTCTTGAACCACATCTACATTTTTTGGCTTCAATTGTGCTTTAACTAAGGTGTCCAAAACACTTGCCAAATATCCAACACAACCTTTATTAAACATCTTTTGAGCTTTCAAAGTAGATATAATTGGTAAGGATCGTGAGAATGAGATACCATTAAACATAAACTGTTCTTCCCCAGGTGGCTGAAAAATCACAATCTTCTTGTTACAATCAATTGTTGCATGATATTTGGTAAGTCAATCCATACCCAGAATAACCTCAAAATTTGGCATCAGTAAAAGAACAAGATCTGCATAGAGAGTCCTATCACTAATCTGAATAGAACAAGCCCTTAATATTTGGTTGGAATCTATTTCTTCCCCGGATGGAACAGTCACATTGTACCTTACTTTTAATAAATTTGGTGTAATGCCCAATTTTCTCACAAATGCACGTGATGCAAATGAATGCGTTGATCCAAAATCTATCATTGCAATTACAGGTATCCCATAAATTAAAATAGTACCTGTGACTACGAAAGCATCTGCATCGACTTGTTCTTGTGACATTGCATACACTCTTCCCTGAACTTTCCCCTACATTGTTGGGCAATCCTTTTCTATATCTCCAGGCTTTTTAAACTTTAAAGCAACGATTAGTACCACTATAACATTTCCCAAAATGATTCTTCCCACCCTTAGAACATTTAGGCCTTTCAACTGTAGTAAAAGTCTGCCCAACTCTAAGACGCTTTTCATTCCCTTGGTTTGATTTTTACTCTCCTTTCTTCCACTGATTCAAATTTCTGGGAGTGAATACTTGCTTCTTTTGTTGATAAAATTTCTCAATCTCTTTCTCATCTAAGTCAGCCATCAAAGCCTTGTCCACCAGTTCCCCGAACTCTGTTACTAAAGACATTCTCACATCTCTTCTAATTTCAGGATTAAGGCCCCTCAAGAAATGATCCATCTTCTCATTGTTGTCTCTGGCGATGTATGGTACACACTTGCAACCCTGTTCAAATTTTCTCACATAATCACATTCAGACATCCCTCCTTGTTTTAACTCCAAAAACTCTTTTACTTTGAGCGACCTAACATCTCGAGTGAAATACTTATCATAAAATATTATTTTAAACCTCTCCCAAGTTAGCTCTTCCATATTAACTGCAAGTTTAGCTCCTTCCCACCAGGTTCTAGCATCCTTCTTCAATAAGAAGATTGCACAGAGTACCTTTTCAGCATTATCAATTCTCATGTAGTCAAAGATTGTATCCAATGATTTAACCTATTCCTCTGCAACCATAGGATCAGGCCCACCAGTAAAATCAACAGGTTCCATCTTTCTAAACTTCTCATATACAGCCTGTGAAGGATCCTATCGAGCTTGTGGTGGAGGAAGTCGCTGATTCTATTCTTGGGTTCTTTGTTGCATATCTAGCAATTATTGTATCTGTTCACCATGCATTCTAGTTTGTTGTTGAATGAGATCAGTCAAATTGTCCACCATACTATGATTACCCTCATGATCATCTATTATCTTCCTTTTTGGTGCCATGACCTGATATGCATTACCCAATCTCATTCCATTCATTAGCCAATAATAAATGCATAATCATGACAGTAACATGGAATGAAATATAATCAAATAAACATAAAAGCAAATAAATAAGTAGTTGATCGAGTTTCCCAGCTAGGATGTGTTCATATGCCTTCTTCTATCTATAGGAATGACTAAACCTCCGCTCTGATACCACAAACTGTAACACCCTTTAACCTAACTGCAGAGCCTAAACAAGCTGATACAGTTAAGTCAAGAAATGTTAATTTTTCATAATTACTAGAGTTATGGTTTTTAATAAAAGTTCCCATTTTTAGCTATAAGAGAAAGAACTTGAATCATTTTAAACACACCATATACATATATTAAAATTGAGTACATCTATTTACAAAACCAACAGAGACGCTTATTTAAAAATAAAACAGAGTTTTCAAAATAAACTACAAAATAAGTCGAAGCCTGGCATATGAATAAATCTCTGTTCGGCCGCTCTAGAGACTCAGTCAACCTCTAAACTTGTACATTTCCACCTACATCACATGAATCTATTGAGCTAAACGCTCAGTAAGATGAAACTAATGCAATAACAAATAACATATATGCACATCTCATAAATCATTAAATGCAATATTCTATTTAATAACTTTCATTCATAAATCATTCTTTAGGGCCCTTGAAGTATGGTACCTAACTAATAGCGATAGACCATAGTTTTCGAAACCTGTTCATAATGATTGGTCAATAAGAGAACTAATACGGGGTTTCCATACTTGGTCTTTCAACCTCAGGTATTAGCCGTATTCTATCTCATTCATTGTGGCTTTCCTATACCGGTTTTGCAACCTCAAGTATTTGCCACCGTTTGTTGGGTCCACCGGTCCCTCCCGCGTTCCTTGTCTACCCGACCATCAATCAAGGACCATACTTCCTTTTTAAAAACCTCATTATATTCTTAATAGTGTCATGCTTCATGAACCATAAATGCATCAAACATTACATCAATTTGACAAATAATAACAATCACATTAAAACATGAACAACATTATATGATTCTTGTGATACAGCAAATGAAAGCTTCAACTTACCTCAAGTCCACTTTATGGCAAGTGAAAAGACCAATCTCTTTGGATGATATGATGTGTTAAAGGCCTAACATAATCAAATCATGTACCATTTAATATCCTTTTTATAAATCATTTAGTCTATTCTAGTTAAAGTTCATATACACATTTCAATCTTTTGTAAATAATTTCATATCAATTACATAACCTTAAAAACAATGCATACTCCATATTTTACTACTAATTCAAGACATTAAACATTAGGGAAGCCATTAAATAACTAATAATTCAAACATAATTATTAGGGCAGCCCCTAAAACATGAACACAATCTAAATAAAAATGACGTAAACTTGATTCTAACTTAAATTGATTCTAACCTTCAATTAAGCAAACTAATTGCTATTGTTCACAATCATTTGTAGGCACCTTCAAACACAATATAAGCATTACAAAATCAATAGAAACAAGTAAATTAAACAATTTCACAAGGCTATCAATTTTGCTAAAAACTAGCTTAATTAACTTAGTTTTGGCTTCAAGTGTAACTTACTTAAGTTTTCAATCATACAAAAACATACTAAAACATTTAACCATCCAAGATACTACAAATTCATCATAAGAAAAATTGAAAAAGAATATACCTTGATTAAGTTGGAATTAACCTTTAAAATCAACGGTTTTCAAGCTTAAAAAGGGTGGAACTTGTTCTAGTTTGTGTTCTATGAATTCCTATGGATTAAATTCAATTTTTGTGAGTATGAGAGTGTAGAAATTTGGGAGAAACTTAGGAGAATAAGGGCTGGTCATTTTTTAGGTGCTTCCACAAGAAATATGGATGAAAATGATTTCTTTAACTTTTCAAAGAGAGGTAAGTGGAGGGTGATGATTGGTTGCATCATGCTTGGTATCTTCTCATGCCAAAAGCCACGTTCATGGGCTAAGGAGATGACAAAAATTGATGCTTTGGTGTTATAATCAAGTGCAATGCGGTTTAGAATGGTTTTATGCAACCTAGTCAACCAACCAATCAAATTACACAATTTTGCATACTTTTAGTTCTTAGTCAAATGTAATATATTTCAAGTAAATATTTAGGCAATTAATCACTTTAGCATATAACTAGTATGGAGCAATATAAATAATTCATTTCATGGCCATTCAACATATCAATCTTTCTTAATTGAGATACCGAGCTTTTTACTACAAAAAGGCACTTAAGAAATATGTTAAATCAAGAAACAAAAGTTTGATCTTATATTTCATGTACTAATGCATGTTAAAGCATAACTAGAGCATATAATAATAATTATTCAAATTCGTGCAATCATGCTATTTGTATGCCATAATTCAATAATACACAGTGATTAGATGCACATTCATCCAAGATGCTTATTATTGGCTATGTAGGAGAGAATTGAGCATTACAGCTTGACTCGATGATGAACAATTAGAAAGCCCCATGTCTAATTTCCATCCAACCTTGGCCAAGGATTTTAGAGTTAAGTGTAGTGGAAAACATAAGAGATTCACCAATTCATCTAGATAGGTGATGGATCCTTTATTGACCACTCATTAACCTCCATACATGAAGATGTTACATCCAACGTAAACCACTTGTGATTGTCATGCAATCAAAAAATACATCAAGGTACAACATATCATGCACAAGTTTACCATGGTACCTCAATCCAATGACTAATTCTTACACTATTATAACGAGAAAACTCCTATTCAACAATAGAATATTTCCAATTGAAAATTTCCATGTGGGGTAGTTAAGTGTATTTATTCCCAAACAAGCACTTGCATACATGTACTAGTATCACTACACCAATGCCCGTGGAATAAGGCATTCTCTTTTCAAGTCTGCTTCGTATGTGCAAGCCTCAGCGGGATCAATGATGTCCCATCCATTGATCCTTGACTTGGAA
This sequence comes from Paulownia fortunei, assembly GCA_019321725.1. NCBI lineage: Eukaryota > Viridiplantae > Streptophyta > Magnoliopsida > Lamiales > Paulowniaceae > Paulownia > Paulownia fortunei. Next base: position 15,785,346 of record CM033121.1, read on the forward strand.
TATTTTAAAACCACAACCTTAGAGGTGTATTCCATTATCGTCATCTTATGCGCGACCACGCCCCATAGCTATGTGTGATCTAAGGATTTTATCTAATTCTTATAATAAATTGAAGATGAAGATTTCCATTTCAATGATAATAATATGAATAAGACTGATTCACAAGAGTATAAGGACAACCAGATCAATTGGCTCTCACTGAGTATTACTCTAACAATAAATAGGAGTATTTTGGCTTACTTCAGTTAGGGCTCATTTGATGCACAGGATAGGCCTTGATAGATATCTGAAGCACCCTAATTTATTTTTTGGTTCATAACCCATGACCTTGGAAAAGAGCAAGATTCGTTACCCTTTTAAGGCCAAAGTTGGTTTTGTATCACACCTCTTGGGTGTGATACCTAATCCAAGCAAAAAGTGTCTCTCCTACACTAACTTTTGGATGTACAAAAATGCCCTTTACATATAAATGCACTTTGAAACATTAACTTGTCTCATACTCCATTCTACATTTCTCCCCACCAAGACTCCCACCTAACCAACTTTAAAATTTGATGAATGCATGAAGACTCGTGGAATATCTTAGCTTGTTAATAAAGTTTTTTGTTGCTTCTTGGTTCTTAGGTTTTATTCTTCTTTTAGGGTGATTTAATAGTGAGTTTTCTCCCATTTCTTGTTCTTCTAATGTTGTTACTTGCATGGTACTCGTAATTGGAATAAATTCGCATATTTACCTAAGGCTAGGAGTCATGATGCACTGCTAGGTGCTTCCCATGACTTGTGGGTTCTTGGAATTAATGTGTTAATTCCAAGATGATTAATTAATTGGACTAATTAATTAGAATAAATAATTGTTCAACTAATTCATAAGAGTTATAAGTCCACGTCTAGCTTAGAGTGAACCTAAGAGGTCACACACTAAGTTGAAAAGAGTACACTTCTAATTAGATAAATATGTACCTTTTCATTTTTATGATATTAATTAGTTTAGAAAGTTATGGGAACCTCCCACAAACACTTGCTTTTACAAAACATAGGTGTATGATTAAGTTCTTCCTTCAAGCATAAAATTACATAATGCTCTCCAAAAATATCCAAATCCACACTACTAAACATAATAAAAAAAATCACAAAGGGGTTAAAATTTTGAAATACACATGGCTTATGTAACAACATATAATAACTTGTCAGAAACCCACCTCATAAAATATGGCGGTCCTTCTGTCATCTAATCTCCCGATAGAGCCCAAGGAAAACCCCAATAGCTCAATAACTATGTATCCATTCCTAGTAGCTTGACTCGATGATGAACAATTAGAAAGCCCCATGTCTAATTTCCATCCAACCTTGGCCAAGGATTTTAGAGTTAAGTGTAGTGGAACACATAGGAGATTCACCTATTCATCTAGATAGGTGACAGATCCTTTGTTGGCCACTCATTAACCTCCATACATGAAGATGTTACATCCAACATAAACCCCTCGTGATTGTCATACAATCAGAAAATACATCAAGGTACAACATATCATTCACATAGAACATATCCATGGGTTGGATCAAATTAATTAACAGAGATTAATTAATTTGGGGCTCAAAATTGATTTAAGGAGTTAAATCAATTTATCTAATTAAATAATATAATTGGACCTAATAAGATTACGGAGCTCATGTGGAGCTAATTAATTAATTGACATGATCAATTAATTAAGTAGGGTATAAATTAATTTAAAGAGTTAAATTAATTTATCCAATTAAATAATATGGTTATTTAGTTGGACCTAATATGATTAGGAGCCCTATATATGATCAAGTTAATTAATTGATATGATTAATTAATTAAATTGGTCATATAAAATAATAGAATTATTTAATAGGTTCTAATATGATTAGAAAGCCCAAGTGGAACTAATTAATTAAGTTGGGCTTATTTAAATAATGAAAATTAATTAATTGAACTTAATGAATTTAATTAAAGTCCAAGCCCAAGCTAATGGGCTCGTAGGAAGCCTATTAGAAAGTTTAATTACAAGAATTAAACTTATCTTAGAGTTTGATGGAAAGAAGGAATCAAGTAAGGAAAGGAGCATGTGGAAACCTAGTGGACTAGATTGGAGGAGTCCTATAAGAGTAATCCCCTTATGGCCGGTTTTTAGAGCTCTCTAGGAGAGAGAAATCAGCCAACAACATGACACAAAAACCGCCTCCCTTCTCTTCCTTCTTTATTCTTTTCTTACATAAAAAAGGTTTTGCCTTTTTATCATGGTTCAATTCTTCTATTCACTAGTTAAATTAAGAATTGAACTCCACATATTCTAGAGAGAAGAGAGAAGAAGGCCTTTTGAATCTACTAGCATAGATTCATTTGGTGTAGAAATTTGTAACGTGTGGATATGCTTAGAGGGGTAACACTTGGGACTCTAAGCGAATCATTTCCAACAAGAGGGGTTTGGGCTTAAGATTTACAAAAGTAGTTCGTGGAGGGATTCAAGATTCACGAAGGAGTTCGTGGAAAGAAAATGATTTGAATCATTTCTTGGATCTTCAACAATCGGAATGCAAATTAAGATAAAGGTTTTTGAAACTTTCTTGCTTTAAGTATCAAAAAATACACAACTGAGTAATCACGAAAGGGTTCCAGGATTTATTTTTAATTACATGTGATGTAATGTTTGTTTTCATTATTGAAATTTTTTAAATTCCACTGCATATACGCTTCCCGGGTCTGCACAAACCCAACAGTGGTATCAGAGCTAAGGTTCGTGTGCTTTTGATACTTTTCGATTATGCTTATTTAATATATGTGATAAATTAAATATTTATATGTGATTGCTTTTGAATCAATAAATTTCTTTATTTGGGATTAATTTTATTGAACATTTTAATTGTTAAAATGTTTAAAGAAATGAGATGAATTATGAAATTGAATTTCTTGATTCAAGAATTTCAAGAATTGTGAAATCTTGAATTTCTTGATCCAAGAATTTCAAAATTTGTGAAATCTTGAATTTCTTGAAATGTGTAAGAAATAAAACAATCAAAAAAGTTAATTTCTTGATCAAGAAAATTAGTTTTTTTTATCAAGTTTTCAAGATTTCTTGAAACTAAGAAATCTAGATTTTGCAAAAACCTTGAATTATTGGACAACACATAAAAAAAAATACAGTTGCCGACCACCCATGTGTGACATCGGTAGGCTGTCGGCTAACCAGTGCTGAGTTTCCAATTAGGCAGCAGGCCGACAGAACTCCCGGCATTGGAGCGCCATGGAGCCTGTCATGCACTAGAAGTGCATGCACTTAGCCACTCGATGGGAGGGCGCCCAGCCACCCGACGGGTAGCATCCTTGGCTGCTATCCCCGTCCTGTCTCATTATATAATTGTTACGTGAAATTTATGTTTTTTTGTTTTAAAATTAAATTTTAATTTTTGAAAAATTATTTTTCATAAAAAATTAATTAATTTTTTTTAAATCCAAAATTTGAAAGAAATTACACATAACCTAATTAGTAAATTTTTACATGCTTTCAATATCATATGATGATTTATGTTAAGCATGCTAGTTGGATGATCATGGAGCCTAGGCTTTTTAATTGAAATTAGGCCTGCGAGTCTTGCATTTCTCTAGTTTTTGTTCTTGATATGCTTCTACTTCGCTCCTATGTACCTCTCATTGGAATTGTTCCAAAGTTTCTTGTAGTTTTTAGCAAATGTAATAAGAGTAGAATTAGGAGGTGAGGTTAATCTTTCTGTAATTTGGCGGACATTACAATAAGATAGAATGAAGATAGAGAAAAAGTGAGGAATCAAGGCCCATGAATGTATAAGATACATTTATATAATAGATAGGTCTATTTGCATTTTAATTATCACCCTTAGATTGACTTTGATCAACTTTTGCTCGAATGGATCGCATAAGATTAAAGGCTCATGATCATCTATTTATTTTAGTATGTATGTGATGTATGTTGTGTTTATTTAATGCTTCCTTATGACGCATGCTTTTCATCATTAGATACTGAATATTAAATAAACAAGATAAAAAATGATGAGATCTTGCATAATAAATCTAGTACGACCCTCACTTGAAAATATTTCAGTTGAGAACCATGATTAGTTCGATATGAAGCATAAATGGGCAATATTAGATGGGACCTAATTATCCATGCCTTCCATCAGAAGTAGTGGCATGCCGATACGCTCCACATTTTTTCTGTTGGCCATGAGTACTAAGTATTGTGATGCCCATGGGGTGGACTCGACTTTATCATTGGCCATGAGTCATGGGATATTTAGATTTTCCATCTACATGAATTTTTGATGGGTAATGCTTGATATTTAGTACCATATGGACTCATAACATTAAAGTGTGTGGGAAGAGTTGAGGCAAAATAGTTTAACGGTTGCATGGGGATGCGATTGCTAATGCTGTTAATTAACTTTTAGTTTTTTCATATGGGCTCATAAATCAGGGTGTATGGCAAGGCTAATTGGACCTCAAGCCCACTAGGAAATTGAATTTCCCAAATTTTCATATAGAGGGTGATGGTATTTAAATTAAATAGTGTGAGATATTTGTAATTTAAGACCAAATCATAAATGGATAGTAATAGAATGAATACTAAATTTTCTTTCTCACATAGGATAATAGCTATCGCTAGTAATTCTATTTAAGATAATCTAGATAAATAAACTAACTTACCAGCTTGATCTATCTGAAAGGATAGATGTTTGTCACCATTATGGATATTTAGGGTATATAAAGAGGAAACGCAATTATTGACTTACTTAATTGAATTAAAAGGAGTTCTAATTCAAGTTTACAATTTGTTAATATCAACCATTAAGGTTGATAGATTTTTCTTGGGATTGGATACCAAATATGATTCCATCTCTGCAAAGGATTGTAGAGGATGACAAGAAAATAGAGACTGAGACAAAAGACGATCCTTATGATTGAGATTAAAGCAAGAGTTGCTTTATTGGCTATAAGAATAATCCACTTAACTCTAGATAGAATTAGGATAGCATTAGTTATTTGTCTTTGCTATATTGACAAATGAAATATACAATCCTGAAATTCCATGCTACATAACAAAGTAATATTAAAATTATATAATCAAAATAGTACATACCTATGGTAAGCTAGATTAGGTCATATCTCTAAACAAAGAGTTCACAAGATGGCATATTTGCTGACCTTTTGGACTTGCATGAGATGCTGACTTGTAAATCTTATCTTAAGGGAAAGATGACCAAATCACCATTTGTGAGATAAATTGAGCAGACCACTCCTTTGGATTTGATCCAAAAGGACGTAAGCAGTCCACTAAGTGTTAGTACATAAGCGAACTATTCTTACTACATTAATCTAAGATCCTTTATAGGGTTCAAAGAATTTAGACATAAAGAAGAGAATTAAGCTGGCCAAAGTATTAAATTCATTGAAGTGGTCAAGGATGAGAATTCTAAGGTGGTAAGTTCTTTGATTATCTAATGAATAGTCAAATTCTCTCTTTAAGAGAATCTATGTTGAGTTTCACCTATTTTCTCCTTCATTCTAGGAATTTACCCTAGAATCAATGATATTCTTATTAAGTAAGAATATTATTTGAGCCGGTGTCCAAAAGCATCATATGAGATATGATCCTTCACATACATACCTAAGGGTATAAAGGGACCTGCTTTTTTAAATCGGTAAGTGGGTGATAAGTTAGATGAAAATCCAACTTATGCAAATTTTTGGGGTATCCAAAGAAATCTAATGGATACCATTTTTGTCATCCCTAAGGATAAAGGACTTTATTTTCTAGGGACACCGCCATCTTGAGAAGAAGGAATTTCTATTTGATATAAATAACTAGATCATAGAACTTGATGGAGTTCAAGAACCATAGTTTGTCCCACAAATGGCAATGGTATATGAACAAATTACTAAAACTTCTAGTACACAACCTCCAAAAAAGATCTGAAAAGATCTCGAGGATACTTATATGATAAGAGCCTCTTGCTAGAGAGCAGTAAAGAGGATCTCCTTTTTGAATATTAATCCAACTGAGGAGTAATGATGCATGACATCAACTTAGGAAGATGACAAAATGCCATGTAATCAGAAATAGACTTCATGTACTCCAACAAGGTTTGACCTTGGTGGGCCCATTGGGGTAAATGGTTCCCATTAGCTGCAATTGGGTCTACAAAATATAAAATTAGAGAACACAGAAGGTGGTGACCTATAAAGGCACAACTAGTAGAAAAAGGTTACACTCAAAGTTAAGACGTTGACTGTTGAGAACGCCATTTATCAGAGCCCATTCGGATCATGCTGGCTATATCTACGTATTGTAATTACTAAATGTGGCAAAGAGATGTGAAGACCGCCTTTCTCAATAGGGGTATTGAGAATGGGATATAAGTTAAGCGGCCTTAGGTTTCCATATCAAATAGAAGCAAGCAAAAGGTTTTCAAGCTTCAGAGATCTATTAAGGACTTAAAATAAATTTCTCGAATGGAATATTTGATTCGTTAAGTCAATCAAACAGTTTGATTTCCTTAGGAATGCGAATGACCAAGCATGTATAAGAGGGTTAGTGGGAGCATGGTAATGATTGTTGTGTTTTACATTGATGACATTCTACTCATAGGGAAGATGTAGGAATGTTGCGGTCAATTGAGACTCGTCATCTACAAGATTCTACAAAAGGAATTTAGGAGAAGCATCCTAGGGATTGGGGATTGAGATCTATGGAGATAGATCTGAAAGCATGCTTGGACTATCCTAAATTTAAGTACATAGATTAAATGCTAAAAAAGTTTAGTATGGAAGAATCCTAGAAGAGATTCTTTGCTTTTTGAGTTATGGGATTTATCTATTGAAGTCCACATCCCCAAAGACTTTTGAAAGAAAGAGATTTGATATGCAAATCTATGTACAAGATTTGATATCAGAACTACTATGAGTGTTACAAGCAAATATTAGTCAATTTGATACGAAAGGCATTGGAAGACGTAGAGACGATCTTTAGTACTTGGGAAGTACTAAGGATGGCTTCTTAGAGTATGGTTATGGAGAATTGAACTATGATACTTCATCTAGTTTTTAGTCCAAAGTAGATGACCTGAAGTCTATCTCTAGATTCGTATTTATCCTAAACGGTAAGATGGTTAGCTGGAAAGAATTCCAAGCTTGTAATAACCGTGGATTCCACCACTGTGGTTGAATATATCGGTGCATGCAATGCTACAAAAAGAGACAGTTTGGATGGGGAACTTCATCCAAGTATTGGATGTAGTTCTAACAGTTGTTAATTGAGTACTGAAGTACTGGGATAATAACAGGGCTATTGCACAAGCAAAGAAGTTATGGTCTCATCAAAGGATTCAAGCCAAAATAGATTTGTGATACCATGATCCTGAAAATCGATGGTAGAGGCAACATCTTGGTGAAAATTGATGGAAAGATTTTCCTCAACAAAAAATATAGCCGACATAGTATTTAAAGCACATCTTGGGGAAGATGGGCCTTAATACAAGGGCAATTATCTCTAGAGCAAGTAGGAGATTATTAGAGTAATGTTCGATGAGCCAATTAATCTGGTCGTCTTTATACAATTGTGAATCTATCTTATTCATATTATTATCATTGAAATGAAAAACTTTATCTTAAATTCATTATAAGAACTAGATAAAATCCTTAGATCACATAAAGCTATGGGGCGTGGTTGCATATAAGATGGTGATTATGGAATACGCCTATAAGGTTGTGGTCTCAAAATATTCCAAGTTAAGGATCAATAAGATAGGAGATCATTAATCCCACTGAGGCTTGCACAAATGATGTAGGATCGAAGGGAGAATGCCTCATTCCATGGGCATTGGTGTGATAACACTAGTGCATGTATGTAATAGCCCCACCACTAAATATAGATATTGATACAACAACAATTTTGACAAGGTAGCACATGTGTGTACATATGTATATATATATATATAATTATTTTGTCAACTGTAGCACTTTAAAAAATAATAAAAGTGTTTTCTTACATATAACCCTATATATAGAAAAATCACCGTTTATATAAAAATACAACACCCATCATAGTCATGCTATTCTCAAACTTATTTACTATAAAATTTCAAGAGTTATTGCTACAACTTTAAGGTTGCAAACCCAAGTGCATGTTGTATTAAGTAATGAACTTCTCGTGAGTCCGAGGTCGATCCACAGGGAAGTTGTTTGAAGAATTCAAGATTATATTTCTAAAAAGATGGAGTTTATGTGAATCAAAATATATGAACAATTAATGTATGATATAACTAAAGAAAAACCGAAGTAATAAAAGTATTGAGGATTAGGGATCCACTCTTGAGTTTTGGATAGAGAAATGGTTATTTATTCTTTTTACCTCTATTAATTGCCACAATTGGAATCCATACATAATGAAGGTTCCAATGGGAAGATATTATCAAATAACTTGTGCAATAAGGTAATCATGATATTGTCTTCTTATTGCAAATTATCTCTTAATGCCAATACTTATTTATGGGATCAAACATTTATGCACACCTTCGTCAACAACAAATCAAGGTTTCACTTTAGTAGTCGGTGGGGTAAAACTATACAATAAGCTAAATGAACCCAGGTATTTGTTATGCCATTGGAGATACATAAATCAAGAATCACCACAAAATAAGTAAGGGTAGATCAAAAATAAAAATAATAATACAACATACTTAAATATTTTCTACCCTTATAACCATTCCTCTTCCTCTATCAAGAGGTTCACCCTTTTTCCTTAGCAAAATGAAATTTATAAAGACATAATAAAAGTAGAAAAGACTAAAAATATAAGAGAAACTAGAGAATGCATTTGTATTACTACTAGAAAATTTACAATACTAGAAAACATACAACCTAGATAACTTAGCCTGAAGAAACCCTCTACCCGCCTTCTCTTACAAGCTTAATACATGGCCTATTTATAGTACTTGAAGTAAGCTAGAGGCCAACAAAATAATGGAGGGGTTAATCAAGTGGTATGCTAGTTGCTAAGAGTTGGTAAGTTGTTGCACCAATTTCTCACCCACTGAATTGAATTGTATTTTTTGATTAGATACAGCTACATTTTGAAGATGCATAAAAAGAATCAAAATTGTAGATCTTTCAGCGCTGATATATTTTCATATATCTTTTTGTCAAATTTGGCGGTCGGATGAAGGAGATATGATCAAATTATCGAGTTATGTCCAAGAGCCATCCTTTAACAGCAGCAGCAACTTGCAGACTATGTTTTTACTATTTAAACACATTTTCACACCATCTTATCTTTAAAAAACTTATTTAATTACCTCTTGTGTATAACATATCTCAATTTCAACCCAAAATAAATTTAAGCTCAAGAAATATAACCCAATTGGTAAAATAAGTCAATATTGGGCTGAACTCTGATCCAAATTTTGGTGATCTATTCAGTATTTATAATTTGAGCATAACTTCATGATAAAAAACCCTATGGACTTAAAGCTTATTTCATTTGAAAGCCAAGAGATAGAGGTACAACTTTTCTATTAAAAGCTCAACCCAATTCAGTTTTGATAATAGCATAAAATTTATCTTGTTTGTGTGGACAGTTAATGTCAATAGTGATGAAACTATGCATGCTTCAAATAAGTGAATTCTCATAAAACCTTAAAAAAACCATCACCCAATCTCGAACATAAAAGTTAAACATCATAGGCTCTTTCTTTAGTGCAAATCTCCACTACACTGAAAACACCACACGAAATCAAAAGGTTTTCAACAAATATTGTAATGGGGCCAAAGGGTAGTGATGTAGCTAAGAAATAAAAGGATAGGATGCAACAATGGTTCTAAAACTTCATGGAATTAGAGACATAGAATTTATCGATGAAGAATTCTCAAACTCCACAAATTTCAACACTAGGGTCTAATGTTATTAAATTAGACCCTTCTTATTCATCTTGCAACATCTCATTTTCAGTTGCAACTCGTAGCACTTTGCAATTTTTTTTATTATTGTTTTTCTTTTTTTTCTTTGGTTTTTTTTTAAAGAGAAACTCCCCCACACTTTTCTTCTATTCCAACCTGAATTTCTTTTATAAGTTCACGTTGTCAATTAAATATCTCTTAAACTCCAATCATTTTTAGAACAAGGGTTGGATAATAGTGTATTTAGGCTAGGTAAAAAGATATGGTTACAAAAAAATATATTTATTTTTTGAAAGACTCAAAGTGGTTTACTATGGGGATATTTTCTTGAAACCTCATATAGGGAACAAGTTAATTTGACAATTGTGCTAGAAAACCTAATGCCTTAATCATTTTTCTAGTGGTGCACTATCAGTTGTTCGCCTCGACAAACCAAAAGTAAAAGTTCTAATACTCAACCCCTACATGTTGAAGATCCAAGTGACGATTAGAGCAAGGACATAAGAACAATCTATTTTGACATGATTGTCTTCAAACTTAATAACATAACTATTTGTGCAAAATAAAGTTTGAGTATAATTATCACAAAATATATTAACCAAATAACAACATCAAAGTCCAAAACAACACCTATCATCAATCAAACCATATTATTCATACTTAATTTTAATCATTGAAGTTGGAAGAACATCTATGACTGAAAAAAAATAAAAACAATTGGTAATTCACAAATATTTGTTAAAAACTTCACAAACTTGCCATGTTATGCAAAAAATAGGGATGCATCTCAAGAGTGTTACAATTACCCTTTACTCAGCCACCATTTTTCATGCTTTCAATGGACCCATAAAAAAAACACGCTTGATTTTTATTTTTTTTCAAATACTAGAAAAACACACATTGAACACACAAGTCATGATATCAACTATCCCTCCCCCAACCTAATCGAGATATTATCCCCAATGTCAAAAATAGATAGAAAAGTAGAGTTTGAAAGATATCACCTGAAGTGTGGCTAATAAAGCTGAAATAAAAAAAAATACATATTATTAGATAAAATCATTAACAATAAGTATCACAAACTGAGAGTCAAATTCAATTTTCATTTTTGACCATTGTTCCTGTTGGACCAATCTACATTGGCCAAGGCTAGATCAGGTTCTGGCACATATGCTATAAATTGATCAATTAGCTGGTCAGGTGTTAGAGCAGAAATGAGGATTCTTCTCACAGACGGTGAAATAAAATCTTTTTTTACAGCATGATCTACACATCCATGCTCATGGGGTTCAGTGGAGAGGTGGTGGAGGCACTGGGAGAAGTCACTCTCCTAATATCCTTGGGCTCCTACCCAAAAAGAGCTATGAGAATGGTGAAGTTATTGGTGGTTAAATCCCCTTCCACTTATAACATGATCTTAGAAAGACCAAGTATGAATTTATTCTGAGTTGTGGCTTCAACTTACCACATGAAGTTGAAGTTTCCAACCCCTAAAGAAGTAGGCGAGGTCGTTGGCGATAAGAGAATGGCAATAGAGTGTAATGAAAATACTTTGCGTAGAACTCATAACATCTTGAAAATCCAGGAAGGCAGCAGAGTAGCCATAAGCAAGGCCAAGCAAAAGTTGGTGGCCATGATTGAAGAAAAGCTCGAGGCAGAGAGAGAGCTTGAGTTAAGAAAGAGGAAACTTGATGAAGCTAGGTTGGGACCGGCGTAGAACTGGCTATCAACGAAAGATTGGTAGCTTTCCTCAAGAAAAATGAAGATATTTTTGCATGGGGATGGAACACATGTGTGGAATCCCTCTTGAGTTGATAATTCACCGGCTCAATGTTGACACAACATTTAGGCCAGTGAAATAAAAGAAGAGGACATTTGGCCCTAAAAGGTCACAACACATCAAGGAAAAAGTTGACAAGCTACTCACAGCAAAGTATATCCACCCAGTCTATTATCCAGAATGGCTGGCTAACGTGGTGCTTGTGCCCAAGTCCAAGGGCAAATGGTGCTTGTGCATCAATTTTATAGATCTCAGCAAAGCTTGCCCTGAAGATCCAATCCCTTTACCGCACATAGACTTGCTGGTGGATTCTACTTCAAGATGCAAAGTGTTGAGTTTCCTCGATGCGTACCAAGTGTACAATCAAATTTTCCTTACACCTGAACATCAAGAGAAGACTAGCTTTGTCACCAACCAATGGATCTTTTGTTATGAAGTGATGCCCTTTAGGCTTAAGAATGCAGGCGCGACCTACTAACGACTTGCTAACCAGATGTTTGAGCGCCTGATAGGACACAACATGGAGGTGTACATCGGCAACATACTTGTAGAGTGGTAGCACTCTTGACCATGTACATGATTTGGATGAGTGCTTCGCCGTATAAAGTACTTATTGCATGAAACTCAGCCCAACAAAGTGCACATTTGGAGTGCGTAGAGAGAAGTTCTTGGGGTGCATGATTTCACAAATGGGGATCAAAGCTAACCCTGAGAAAATAGATGTTATAATAAGCATGCCCCCTCCTCGCACTATCAAACACATCCAGTAGCTAACCAGATGGTTAGCAGCCTTTAATCATTTCATATCAAGGTCTGTAGATATGGGGCTTCTCTTCTTCAAGGATCTTAGAGAAGGGAAGAGTTTTGAGTGGACAGATTCATACCGATAGGCATTCGAGGACTTAAAGAGATACTTAGTCTCTCTCCCTTTGCTTATGAAGCCTAAAGTGGTGGAGATTTTATTTCATTACTTGGCGTTGACAAATGAAATAGTCAATGCAATGCTAGTTCGCTAGGAAGGGAGAGAACACTACCTGATCTACTATGTTAATCACATTCTACAAGGAAGCAGCGATACACGAACATAGAGAAGCTCACCCTTACCTTAGTAATTACAATGAGAAAACTTTACCTATACTTTCAGTCTCATCCAGTGGTAGACTTGACCAACCACCCCTCAAGCAAGTGTTCATAAGCCTAGAAACTTTAAGTAGGACGTTAAAGTGGGCGGTGAAGCTTAGTCAACATGGCATCGAGTTCTGCCTTGATCTAATATAAAAGCGCAAATCTTAGCTAACTTTCTCATCGAGATTATTGCAAATGGAGTAGATAGCTCACTCTCCATATGGATGGATTGTCTACAGCGACCGAGAGTGGAGATGGGATAGTGCTTGAAAGTCCGTAGGGCGATAAGTTCAAGTACTCTATGAAGTTTCAATTCCCCACATCTAATAATGAGGCGGAATATGAAGTGCTCTTAGTAGGCGGCAAGTTAGACTTCACAGCAGGAGCAAAGAAGTTGGTAATGTACAACAACTCTCAGCTAGTGGCCAACTAGGTGGGACGTATGTATGAGGCCAAAGATGAGAAAGTGGCTAAGTATTTGGAATTGATGAAAGATTTACTATCGAAGTTTGAGAGATATGAGGTGAAACAAATATCGCGAGCCACTAGCTCAGCAGCTGATCAACTTACCAAGCTCGCAAGCTCCATGGCCAGTATCAACAACTGAAGGATCATCTTCCTTACTTCTAGCAAGCCTGAGATAAAAGGAGCAGGGCTACGATCCTATGTGTAGACATCGAGGAGCCGAGCTAGAAGGATGATATTATGAAATACTTGACATCGAGAGAGTTATCCCCAAACCTTGGTGAGGCCCACAAGTTGAGGGCACGTGCTTCACATTTCACACTATTTGATGGAGAGCTCTACAAGAGATATTTCTCCTCGCCATACTTGAAGTGTCTTCCCACAACTAAAGCCAATTACATCCTTCGAGAGATTCAAGAGAGGATCTGTGGCAACCACCTCGACGAGAAGGCCCTTGCTGCTAAAGCTTTGAGACAAGGCTCTTTTTAGCCCACCATGTTGAGTGATGCTAAGGAGTTAGTCTTATGATGTCGCGTGTGCCAAGAACATGCCAACATCTCGCACCAACATCCTTCACCCAGTGGGGATAGATCCCATTGAAGTGTTCCCTCAAGCAACGAGATAAAGGAAGTTTCTCATAGTAGCGGTTGACTACTTCACCATGTAGGTAGAAGCCAAACTATTTGCCTAGATATCAAAGAATGAGGTGATCAATTTTTTGTAGAAGAACATCATCTGCCACTTTGGAATAACTAAAGTATTAGTGTCAGATAATGGAACGTAATTTCAAGGTTCCAAAATTTGGGAGTGGTGCCAAGGCCTCTCGATCAAACAGTTATTCACCTCCATTTGCAATCCCCAAGCTAATAGCCAGACGGAAGTAACTAATCACACTATCCTATTGTAATACCCAATCCTCACACTACTCACTTGGCTAATGTGATTCATGCATTACATGCTACTTATATGCTAACTTGCATTAATATTTACATGATATCTTATATAGCATTCTTAATCGTTAGACCTCTAATGCTATCACATGATATTACTGGTTGAGATCTTATAACCTAATTAAGAAATTCTATATTTAAATAAAAAAAGAATAGATTGGTCGATATATTGGATATTCATAGGTTATATGTTATAATTTTGGAAGTGTTAAAGGTGTTACTAGTAAGTTTATATGATTCTATTTAATTAGATTGAGGTGTTTTAAAAGTATACATCCATGGATTAACATACTCGGGATATTAGACATGATATAATGTGATTTAAGTATCATAATACAAGGTTCATATGTGCATATGATTTTAGAAATGCAAACTACACAACCATTTAAGAATTGGATGTCAATCGATTTGGAGATCGAATGAACGGACATAGGAATTACCTATGGGAATGAATGGTAACTAAAATAGGTTGCAACCAAATAAGAATATGTGAGACACACAAGATTAGGGCTGCAAGATAAGGGAGAAAATCAGATTATACCATTACATGCCACCTCATGCTTTCTTATTAAGGTTAAGCTAATACCTCAAACCCTTCACCCTTAAGCCATGACCAGACCCTCATTTCAGCCATTTTCATGTTCCAAACACACACCTTAAGGTATCCAAGTGCTCCAAATTTATTCCAAGTTGAAATAAAAGCAAGAAAAGCAAAAGAGAAGTGATTACCATCAAGTTTAACATCAAAATCTACATAGGTAACACTTATCTACGATTTTACCTTTGGTTTTCAGATTATTCTGAATAATTTTTAAAAGTGTTTAGGAAGTTTTTAGTTAGACTTTGGTGCACAAAGAAAGGGTTTTTGATGACAAACACTTAATAGGAAATACTTATGGCAGAAACTATCACCTTACTGTTTTCTTGTGCTTTAGGCTTCAAAAGTCTATGGTATGTTGAATAAAATATATAATTATTACCATTTACATGTCCATATATGATTTAAGAGTATTGGAATGAATTTTGATCGATTATAAATTGAAATAGAGAATGATATTGGAGAAACACTCAAACTGCCAAAGTAGCAAAATCTATTTTGGTGTGTTGTGAAGGAGACTGAATTATGGGAGCTAAATCCATTAGTTTTGGAAAGAATATAACCTTTTTGTCTCTGTTTATATGTTAAATAAGTGTGGTAAAAATTTTGGAGAGATTGAATATACGTAAGGGTGCCAAACCATTAATGTCATGAAGTGCGCAAAACTGTCACTATAGGAAAAATCTGTTTCAGTAAGCTGTGAAGGGAGCTGAACTTGGGAAGCTATATCCATGAGTTTTAGATATTCTATGACATGGTTATATTTTTTTTTATGTTACCTAAGTGTGATAAAAATTGGGTAGTGAATGAATATGTCTAAGGATGTCAAAATCATCATGCAAATTAATGTGGCAGCAAGAAAATATGAAGTGGTGAATCTGTACCATTTGGTTCATTAACATGTTCCAGCATAGATGTGGTGCATTTGATCCCTAACATTTAGGAAAATATTGTAAGAGTTATAATACATCAATTAACTGAGGTTAGTATACATTTAAGATGTGGAACAAAGGTACGTAGAAGGTTGTATTCGGTTATAGTTTCTAAGTGATAAGGTTGTTTAGTTAAATTGAGATTCAAGATCTTTATACTACATTAGGTAAAATGAACTTGCTAATTGAGGATGGTGATTAATATCTTGTATTTTTACAGATTGTTTCACATCTAGGGTTAGGGAGGAATACTTAAGAAACCTAGAAGTAACACGCAACCAATCAAAAATAAGTAAAGATTCATTTGCAACTACAATGCATAGACATAGTAAATGTGTGATTTATATGTAATACCATAGATCAGATGTGCATAACAGAGGGCACGTATTAATGTCATTCATGTCCATTTGAGCATATATACATGGGCATTGTCACGTGCATGCATCATATACAAGCGTTGTGATAAATCTTGCATTGCACGACATGATTTTGAGAAAGAAAAATATTTTACTGACCACTACTAGTATACCAAAGCATGCATGGATTTTTATTGTTGTATGCATAGATTTACAGGTTCGCGTGTATGAATTTACATGCGTACGAGTGTGCATGGATTTGCATGCTTTTATGATTATTGGTCATTGAATTATGGCAATGTGCAGAGCTCTTTTCCGATGCATGGAATAGTAGCATTGGTCAAGGGCCCATGAAATAAATGATTTTGAGAGAAATGTTTTGATGCATAGAATTGCATTGTGGGCATAGCATTTTGAGATACATGACTTGATATTATGGATTATTCTTTGACATACATAATTTTTACTTGCTGAGCATTAGCTCATATAGTTTATGCATTGTAGATGAGTTTGGTAATACTTGATACCATAGACTTACTGGGCAAGCGGTTAGGGTTTCTATAAGTTCTGAAGATCAGTGTACATGGATGACGACCTGTTGGGTTGTGTTGTGGGCATATTATAACTTTTACATTCATTATTATTATGTAAAGTGTTGACTATATATAAACAGTGATTTTTCTATATACAAGGTTATATGTGAGAAAATACTTTATTGTTTCTCAAACTGCTACATTTGACAAAAGTAAATATATATATATATATAAACATGCAGACATATGTGCTACCTTGTCAAAATTATTGTTATACCAATATCTATATTTAGTGGTAGGGGTGTTACACTTGCAACACCTTAAGGCACGCCTCGTAGCAGCGAAAGGGGCTTGGGTGGGTAAGTTTCCAAGCATCTTGTGGGCGTAGCGCAGTACCCCACGAGTGTTGACTGGAGAGTCCCCGTTCAACCTTACCTACAGCATAGAAGCTATTACCCCCCGGAGATTAGGGAACCATCATGGAGAGTGATGCACTACTCACCCCAGTATAATGATGAAGCACTACGAGTGAACCTTGACCTCATAGCTGAACTAAGAGAGAAAGCATCAACTCGAACAGAGATATACCGTGTAAGAATGGCAAGGGCGTACAACTCTAAAGTATGCCCACGATCCTTCCAAGTTGGGGACTTGGTGATAAGGAAAGCAGAGGTCTCACACCTACTTGACAAGCTTGATCTGAAGTGTGAATGACCATATAAGGTCACAAAGATAGTGAATGTTGGAGCATATCGACTCCAACACTTAGATAGGAAAGACGTACCGCGCACTTCGAACATAGCCAACCTGAAGAAGTTCTACCAGTGACATGGAAATCAATTACTTAAACTCTTTTTTTTAGTTTTCCTTCTCCTACATGAGAACAGTTATTTCCATTCCTAGCTTATATTTTTTGTTATTGGGCTCCTTATGGACCCTAACTCTGTTCATTATTACGATTGACAAAGTTATCAATAAAATTATCTTTCGTCTACATAATGGTGCAAACTACAACATGTCACTCCACTTATTTACATTATTGCTGACCCTTGGAGCTGAGAGATTCCCTCGAGGTCATCAAAGAGCCTAGCCAGCTTGACCCCAGAATGCCACAGCTCGACTTCCCTCGAGGTCACAGACAAAGCACGATAGCGGAGCAGGCCGAGCCACGATGAGCTCGACCTGCCTACCTCCTATTAATCCCTCAACTCACCTTCTATCACAACCTCCCAATAATATGTATAAAATATATATATAAACAACCTGTACAACATAATTTGTGCATGTATGCATGTGTATAACTTCTTTTTTTCTACGCAGTTCAACAAAATATTGATAAAAGTAAAGTGCTTTCATATCCTGTCACACTGTATATACATATATAGTTATTAAACATTAACCAAGTCTATCAAAACCTTCACAAACCCAAACTCTCTATCACAAAGGAGTTTTGAAAGTGATATACAGGATAAAGTCACTAATATAATACAATAACTGTAAAATCAAAAACACAGCCCATAAAATAGCTCAACAGGTCATCATCCAAGTACATTGATCTTTGAAAGCCTGTAGGACCTCCACTGCCAGCCAGTAAACTAGAGGTCTCAAGTCTCACCATGATCACCTACAATGCATAAACTACATAAGTTAATGCTCAATAAGTAAAAATCATGCATGATAAGAGTATGATATAAAATCTCATGCAACTCAACTCTAAGATATGATGCTATAAATATATCAAATTGAGTGCTCATAAATCAAAGAGTTTTTATAAAAATCACTTCATTTATTGGGCCCTTAGCCCACCTACTATGCACCGGATATAGCTCTGAATAACATCAATAATCACATGACCATAAATAAATTAACTCAATCCAAGGGCCATCTCCTGGGATCAACAAAGATCTACCCCCTGTCTTCCCCTGTGATTCTCCAGAAGTCTTCCTACTGGCGGAGTCAATAAGGGCACAGTCAAGTGGTCCTATTTTGGAGTGATTGGATGTACTTAAGGGTGCCAAATCCATTAATGTCATGAAGTGTGCAAAACTATCACGGTAGAAAAATAATCTATTTCAGTATGTTGTGAAAAGAGCTGAACTTGGGAAGATATATCCATAATTTTTAGAAAATATATGATATGGTTACATTTATATACATGTTATCTAAGTGTGGTAAAAATTTAGGAGTGATTGGATATGTTTAGGGATGTCAAAATTATCATGCAACTAAATTAGACAACAAGTAAATATAAAAATGTGAATCTGTCTCATTTGATAAGTTAGCATATTTCAACCTAGACATGTTGCTATTGAATATTAATAATTAGGTACATGATAGTAGAGTTATAATATTTAATTATATGATGTTTACATGTACTAAGATGAGAAATTAAGGTATTGGAGGGACTAGATTGGGTTCTAGTTTGGTAAACATAGATAGCTTGGTGTTTAAGGTCTTAGTATGATATTTTATGCTTTCAACTTGCTAAATTGCGAATGGTGCTTGATGTTGGGTAATATTACAGGCTATTTTACATCTAAAATCAGAGGGGAACAATAAACAAATTTAGACTAAGCCACCAACCAAGTGGAAGGTGAGTAAAGATCCATTTGCAACTATAATGCAAGAACATAGTATGTCTTGAAGCATGTATACCTAATATATTAATGATATTAAATTTGATTGAGAGTCTTATGATTCTTGAAACATGTTGAAAGCAAGATGACTTGCATTTTATATTGAACACACCATTCATGAGCATTTACATGTACATGCACGGTATATGAGTATGGTGGAGGTTGTTGCATGCACGATATAATTTGAGACATGATTTTTAGAAAGAAAATATTTTGGTTGGCCACTACTAGTATACCGAGGCATCCTTATATGATATTTTGGGGCGCTGTGAGTGTTACTTTTTAGAGGATCACAGGGGTTAACAGAGGGTGTGCCTCTGGTGGTCACGAGAGGGTGGAAAGAGAAGGTGATATGCGCCTCGTTTATGCATTGTGGAAGTGCTGGGCACTGGTGGGATACAATGAGGAGCATAGATGATCTTTTTACTATGACTTGGGAAAGATTTAAAGAGTTATTCAGGAACAAATACTTCACAGCTCCTGTTTGTGCAATGAAGATGAATGAATTTATACAGCTACGACAAGGAACTATGATAGTTGGAGAATACATTCGTAAGTTTGAACGGCTATCCAGATTTGCCACATATATGGTCAATATTGATGCATTAAAAGTTGAAAGGTTTCTTGAAGGCTTGAGACCAGAGCTATATAGAGATGTGAATATGGCAGGAATCCAAGGAGTGACATACTCACAAGTTGCTGAGAGAGCTTTAGTGGCAGAACAAGCTGAACTTAGAATTTCTCATGCTCAGGAGATTCGACGCCAATTTAAGCAAGGACAGGGGCAACGATGGGTTGGAAATAAAAAGAAGAGACCATTTTAAATGTAAAATCAAAAATCTAAATTCCAACCTGGACAAGGGCAACAACAGTGGGATAAAAGTAAGTGTACAAAGATTGATCAAGGTAAAGCACCGATATCGCAACCTACTTGTTCTAAATATGGTGGTCACCACAATGGAGTTTGCCCGATAGAGATTAGAACCTGCTTTGTGTGTGGAAAGGTTGGACATATTGTCAGAGCATGTCCAGATAATCTAAATTTGATAGGACAGAGAAAAGTATCAGCTAGAGTCTTTACCATCACTAGATTAGATGCTGAGGTGAACCCATCAGTGGTAACAGGTAAATTCTCTATCTTTGGTACCCCAGCATTTGTGTTGTTTGATTCTGGAGCTACACACTCATTTGTATCCACTGAGTATGTGAAGAGGCTGGGTAAAGTACCTGATATTGTTGAGGTCAGTTACAATGTGATAATCCCTTCTGGAGATTCAAAATAAACTAACCATGTTTTAAGAGATTGTACTATTCCAATTGAAAATAGAGAACTCTATGCCGATTTAATTGTATTGGCCATGAATGACTATGATATGATTTTGGGTATAGATCGGTTGTCAAAGTATCGGGCTACAATAGATTGTCTGAGAAAGACAGTAACTTTTCAACCTCTTAGTGAGGAACCATTCACCTTTATTGAAATCGTACAAAGTTTCAAATTCCTAATTATATCAGCATTAAGAGCACAAAGATTATTAGATAGTGGTTGTGAAGGATATTTGGCGAGTGTTATGAGTATTGAAGAACAACACCATCCTATCATCAGTGAAGTGCCAGTTGTTCAGGAATATCCAGAAGTATTTTCTAATGATCTTCCTAGATTACCACCAGACCGTGAGATAGAGTTTGTCATTGAACTAAATCTAGGAACATATCCAATATCTAAAGCTCTATACCGAGACCAGCTGAGTTGAAAGAATTGAAGATACAAATACAGGAATTATTAGATAAAGGTTTTATCAAACCTAACTTTTCACTATGGGGTACACCGGTTCTATTTGTGCGTAAGAAGAATGGTACAATGCGACTGTGTATAGACTACCGAGATTTAAATAAAGTTACAATCAAAAATAAGTATCCTCTACCTAGAATAGAAGACTTATTTGATCAGCTCAAGGTGCATCTATATTTTCAAAAATTGATCTGTGATCTGGGTACTATCAACTGAAAATAAAAGAGGATGATGTTACCAAGACAATATTTAGCACGAGATATGGACATTATGAATTTTTGGTAATGCCATTGGAATTGACAAATGCTCCAGCAGCTTTTATGAATTTGATGAATCGGGTATTTAAAAATTTTCTTGATAGATTTGTTATTGTGTTTATTGATGATATCCTGATTTACTCTAGCACAAAAGAAGAGCATGGTGAACATCTAAGAATGGTTTTAGAGGTTTTGAAAGAGAAATAACTATATGCTAAATTTAAGAAATGTGAATTTTGGATTGATCGAGTGGTATTTCTGGGACATATAATATCAGGAGTAGGAATATTTGTAGATCCAAGTAGAGTAGAAGCTATTAATAGTTGATTATAACCTACTAATCCTTCAGAAGTACGAAGTTTTCTGGGTTTAGTTGGATATTACCATATATTTGTGGAAGGATTCTCCAAGATAGCTTCTCCTTTGACATAATTAACCAGAAAATGTGTGACATTTAAATGGACGGATGCTTGTGAGAAAAGTTTTCAGGAATTAAAGAAGAGGTTTACTTCAGCTCCTATTCTTTCTATTACATCAGGTACTGGAGGCTTTGTGGTTTATAGTAATGCTTCAAAAAATGGGTTGGGATGTGTATTGATGCAAAATGGTAAAGTAGTTGCATATGCATTCAGACAACTTAAAGAGTATGAAAAGAATTATCCCACACATGATTTAGAGCTTGTTGCGGTGATGTTCGCACTTAAGATATGGAGATATTATTTATATGGTGAACGATGTGAGATATATACTGATCACAAGAGTTTGAAATATTTCTTCACCCAAAAAGAGTTAAATATGCGACAGCGAAGATGGTTGGAGTTAGTGAAAGATTATGATTGTGTTATTAACTATCATCCTGGTAAGGCTAATGTTGTGGCTGATGCATTGAGTAGGAAATCAACATAAAATGCTACAGTTTTAGCTTTGACTTAGAAACCAGAGTTAATTGAACTACATAAAATGGATGTAGAAATTGTACAACAGGGATCAGTAGAGGCTAAATTTGCAGCTTTAACACTCCAACCGACTTTGATTGATAGAATTCAACAAGGACAACAAGTTGATGAATATGTTACTAAAATGATGAAAGATATGGCTTTGGAAAAGTTTTGTGATTTTCAGATGTTAGAGAATGGTATCTTGCGATTCCGAAAAAGGTTATATGTGTCTAATGTAGACAACATTCAGGAACATATTTTGGCAGAGGCACATTCAACACCATATTCAATGCATCCAGGAGCTACTAAAATGTATAGAGATTTGATAATGCATTATTGGTGGCCAGGTATGAAAAGAGATGTTGCTCAATTTGTAGAACAATGTTTGATATGTCAACAAATAAAGGCAGAACATCAAAGACTAGCAAGAACCTTGCAATCTTTATTTATTCCAGAATGGAAATAGGAAAGAATTACAATGGATTTCGTGTCGGGATTACCTAAAATAGTTAAAGGTCATGATGCTATTTCGTTTATCATTGACAGGCTCACTAAATCTGCTCACTTTCTTCCAATTTGTTCCACTTATTCCATGAACCGTTATGCATAGATATATATACAAGAAGTGGTCAGACTTTATGGGGTACCACTATCTATTATTTCTGATAGACATTCAAGGTTTTTGTCTATGTTTTGGAAGAGTTTCCACAAGGCATTGGAACACAATTATCTTTCAGCGCTGCATATCATCCTCAAACTGATGGACAATCAGAGCAAACAATACAAACATTGAAAGATATGCTTAGAGCTTGTGTATTAGATTTTCATGGTCAATGGAGCAAATTTTTACCTTTAATGGAATTCTCTTATAATAACAGCTATCAGTCCACTATTAGAATGGTCCCCTATGAAGCATTATATGGTAGAAAATGTAGATCTCCAGTTCATTGGGATGAAGTTGGTGAAAAGAAGCTTTTAGGCCCAAATATGATTCGAGAAATGACAGAAGCTGTGGCACAAATTCATTAATGAATGCAGACTGCCCAAAGCCGACAGAAAAGTTATGCTGATCAAAGAAGAAGATTGTCAGAATTTACAATAGAAGATCAGGTGTTTCTGAAGGTATCTCCAATGAAGGGGATTATGCGGTTTGGAAAGAAAGAAAAGCTAAGTCTTAGATATATTGGTCCATTTCATATTACTGAATGAATTGGGGATGTGGCTTAGAAACTCGACCTACCTGGATCAATGTCTCAAGTGCACAATGTATTTCATGTATCTATGTTGAGAAAATATATTGTCAATCCATCTCATATTCTGAAGAATGAACCTATAAAGCTGAAAGAAGATTTGAGTTATAAAGAAAGACCTACAGAGATTCTTTTACGAGAAGTAAAACAACTCAAAAATAAAATAATCTCATTAGTTAAAGTATTATGGAGAAATCAATCAACAGAAGAAGCTACTTGAGAAATGGAAGATGATATGAAAGTCAAGTATCCAGAACTCTTTCGGTAAGTAAATTTCGAGGACAAAATTTTAATAAGGAGGGAAAGATGTAATACCTAAGCCTCACACTACTCACTTGGCCAATATAATTCATGCACTACATGCTACTTATATGCTAATTTGCATTAACATCTACATCACATCTTTTATAGCATTCTTAATCATTATACCTCTAATATTATCACTTGATGTTTGTGGTTGAGATCCTATAATCTAATTAAGTAATTCTATATTGTAGATAAGAAAAAGAATAGATTGGTCAATATATTGGATATTCATAGGTTATAAGTTATAATTTTAGAAGTGTTAAAAGTGTCACTAGTAATTCTACCTCCACTACTACTCTCACTCCTTGTTCTTGTCATGACTATAATGCTATTTTAAAACATGGCCAATATAATTCATGAAATAATAATGCATCACATAATAAAATAAAACTTACGAGCAAGGCGGTGCTTCCACAAGTTCCAAGTTTATGTACATGGACAATCTACAGAATCAAGACCAGGGCTTTGATACCACTCTTTGTCACAATCTCCCAATAATACATATAAAATATATATATATAAACAACCTATACAACATAATTTGTGCATGTATGCATGTGTATAACTTTTTTTTTCCTACTCAGTTCAACAAAACATTAATAAAAGTAAAGTGTTTTCATATCCTGTCACACTGTATATACATATATAGTTATTAAACATTAACAAGTCTATCAAAACCATCACAAACCCAAACTCTCTATCATAAAGGAGTTTTGAAAGTGATATATAGGATAAAGTCACTAATATAATATAATAACTGTAATAAAAAACACAGCCCATGGCATATGTGCCAATAAATCCTAAAGATGGAAAGTATAATGCATTCGTCGTTCCAATGAACTACCATATTCAAAATTCAATGGTGCATAACTTGTTTGTAATAGGGACAACCATGAGATGCCATCCACTTAGACGTTACTAGACTGGTGATGTGAATTTATGATATACAGCTCACAACCCTACTTGCATGGTACCTAATATGCATAGTATTTACGTAGGTGATATGAAATTTCCATGAAATGAACAGTAATTTGTTGGAATTTTCCTGAGATACTATGCTTGAATATATTTCAAGGCACCGCCTCCGATGAGGATCCTGGCCAGAGGTTCGAACAAACACTTTTGAAATTCGAATTATCAATTCTTGATTTATTTGGCTTGTGATTGTTTGCGTCTTGAATTGCTGATCCTACCAACACATTACCTCAAAAATGCTGCAAACCATGTTATCAGGATAGAATTTTTTATTATAATATTATATTGTATCATTTATTACATTATATTAGTTGTAATTTGTAAATTTAAATTATGTTTTCTTTTTTTTAGGTCTCAAGTCTCACCATGATCACCTACAATGCATAAACTACATAAGCTAACGTTCAATAAGTAAAAATCATGCATGACAAGAGTATGATATAAAATCTCATGCAACTCAACTTTAAGATATGATGCTATAAATGTATCAAATTGAGTGCTCATAAATCAAAGAGTTTTTAAAAAAATCACTTTATTTATTGGGCCCTTGGTCCACCTACTATGCATTGGATAGACCTCTGAATAACATCAATAATCACATGGCCATAAACAAATTGACTCAATCCAAGGGCCAGCTCCTAGGATCAACAGAGATCCACCCCCTGTCTTCCCCTATGATCCTCCAGAAGTCTTCCCACTGGCGGAGTCAATAAGGACACAGTCAAGTGGTCCACCCTCTCATGACCACCAGAGGCACACCCCCTGTCAACCCCTATGATCTTTTGAGAAGTAACACTCACGATGCCCCAAAATATCATATAAGCATGCCTCAGTACACTAGTAGTGGCCAACTAAAATATTTTCTTTCTGAAAACCATGTCTCAAATCATATCATGTATGCAAGAACCTCCACTATACTCATATACCGTGCATGCATATGTAAATACTCATGAATGGTATGTTCAATATGAAAAGCAAGTCATCTTGCTCTCAACATGTTACAAGAATCATAAGACTCTCAGTCAAATTTAATATCATTAACACATTACGTATACATGCTTCAAGACATACTATGTTCTTGCATTGTAGTTGCAAATGGATCTTTAGTTACCTTTCACTTGGTTGGTGGCTTAGTCTAGATTTGTTTATTGTTCCCCTCCGATCTTAGATGTAAAATAGCCTGTAATATTACCCAATATCAAGCACCATTCCCAATTTGGCAAGTTGAAAGCATAAAATATCATACTAAGACCTTAAACACCAAGCTATCTAGGTTTTACAAACTAGAACCCAATCTAGTCCCTCCAATACCTTAATTTCTCATCTTAGTACATGTAAACATCATATAATTAAAGTATTATAACTCTAATATCATGTACCTAATTGTTAATACTCAATAGCAACATGTCTAGGTTGAAATATGCTAACTTATCAAATGAGACAGATTCACATTTTCATATTTACTTGCTGTCCAATTTAGTTGCATGATAATTTTGACATCCCTAAACATATCCAATCACTCCCAATTTTTTACCACACTTAGATAACATGTATTTAAATGTAACCATATCATATAATTTCTAAAACTTATGGATATATCTTCCCAAGTTCAGCTCTCTTCACAACATACTGAAACAGATTGTTTTCCTACCGTGACAGTTTTGCACACTTCATGACATTAATGGTTTTGGCACCCTTAAGTACATTCAATCACTCCAAAATTTTCACCATACTTAGATAACACATATAAAGAGACAACCAGGTCAAATTACTACCAAAAATAGTGGATTTATTGATGTAAAACCGGCACCATTCACATAGGACAGAATCTGAATTTCGAAGAAGACAGTTTTGAGCACCTCTTTAATTATCACACTATATTACAATTTATAACCTCTCTAAACTTACATACATCACATAGACTCATATATAAACACATATATGGTGAAATACACAAGTTTTAATCAAGTTATTACACATAAATAAAGCATAAATATCAAAAATCATCAAATATACAGTTTCTGTTCCTAGTGATTTTTATTGTGATTTTGCAACTAAAAATTATTCTTTTGTGAACTAAAAGACCAAAAATGACATCCTAACATGATTATAATCAATAATAGAAGCTTTAAAAATCATAAACCCTCAAACAATTCAAGAACTTAAATCAAAAATATGAATTAAAGCTCACCTATACACAGATTTTAGATTCAACTTGTTCCTCCTTACTTCCCTTTGCTTCCTTCACTTTTTTTCTTTACTTGGAATTACTTGAGAGCAATTTCTAATATTCAATATGAAGGTTTTGGAAGTGAAATAGCTCAGAAAATAGTTTTTGGTCGTGGCTCAAGGGTAGAAATGAAGAAAGGTTGAGGTAGAAGCTTGTGGTGGCAAAGCTTGAGGTGGCAAGGTTGAGGTGTCAAGTTGTGGTTCAAATCTAATATTTTTCACACCTTATACAGCCCTAATCTAGTGTTTCTCATTACTTATTTATCTATGTACAACCTACTTTAATCTCCATATGATCAGATAATACATTATGCCCTAATTTCTTAACCGTTCATTCGATCTCCAAACCGATCGACATCCGATTCTTATATGATTGTCTAGTTTTCATTTTCTAAAATCACATGCACATATGAACCTTGTATTATGACACTTAAATCACATTATATCATGTCCGATATCCAAAGTATGTTAATCTATGGATGTATACCTTTAAAACACCTCGATCTAATTGAATAGAATCATATAAGCTTACTAGTGACACTTTTAACACTTCTAAAATTATAACATATAACCTATGAATATCCAATATATTGACCAATCTATTCTTTTTCTTATCTACATATAGAATTACTTAATTAGGTTTTAGGATCTCAACCACTAACATTAAGTGATAGCATTAGAGATATAATGATTAAGAATGCTATAAAAGATGCGATGTAGATGTTAATGCAAATTAGCATATAAGTAGCATGTAGTGCATGAATCATATTGGCCAAGTGAGTAGTGTGAGGCTTGGGTATTACACCTTCATCCCTTGAGGTTAGCCTATGCCCAACCCGGGTGAAGTCACACATGTGGCTCGAGACGTAATACTTAGGAAATTTGAGCAATTTACTACACTCAAGAGTTTAGCGAGCTAAAGTCTCGCGCATAACAAACTAAAGTCAAATACTACCGACATCAAGAAAATAGTATAACAATCCATAAGTCCCTAACAACATTATCTTAACAAAAGCAAACTATAATAAAGACTAAGGCCAAGTAGCTCGCATCTCTACCCCGCAGGAGGGGCCGGGGGGCAGCGCCATCCTCAGTCATGTCTGTTACACCATCTTCATGGCCAAGAATATCAACATGCTTATCCCCCTCTGCAGCTGATGCAGGCTCCTCCGCCAGGGATCTACCATGGCATTTGCCTCTACCTCGAGAATATGGGGATCAATCAACATCACCACCTCCTCCGGCACACGCCCGAACTCTCGCAGCTAGCACCTACAGTTGCGCACAATATCATCATACACCACCATAGCTTGCTATATCACAGCCTCCTCAAAGGTAGGAGAGTTCTAGTATGCTATACTCCGCCACCTCAGCAACAAAGGCTTTTTACTAGCCTCAGATGCCAGGAACTTCCTCCCCGAGCTCCACTCCTACTTGTACCTCCCCTAGAGAGACCTCCACATTGCATGTTCTTATTCATACTTCCCCTGGAGTTTATTCTCCTACTCCTTAAGTTGTGCAATCTCCACCGTGCTCCTCTTCTCGGCAGCCTCAAGTATGTTTAAGCTTTATTTATAACTCTCCTCGTGCTCAGCAAGGATCGAGGTGAGGGTAATCTCCTACAATATCACCAAGGAAAAGTAGTTAACATTAATGATATATACACATTATAATAAAGAAAAGGTACATAAACCACGGTGAATCAAATAAATATGTGAGTAATATGGTAAGGACTCACCCGAGCGAACTCCCCTGTAATAGCCTCCGCGATCATGTAATCATGCGATCATGCATCACCTCTAAACGATTAACATCATAGGGACTGATCACTGAGTGCATCCTCCTCCAGGCCAAGTAGTGGTCCTGTGCATCCCAAAGGGACTCCACCCCCTCCGTCTGGTTCACTCCATAACTAAATAAGCACTTCTCCCCACCCAAGCGAGAAGGAGAAGCCAAAGAAAAATCGCAAGGCCTCTTGGAGCTAGCCTCAATCACGATATCACCAATAGGAGCTCTACTACCACATCCAGCATCTCGTGCTGACGAACAGCGCTCATCACCCCAACGCGGGGGGAGAGGGGGGGAGAAGACCTCCCCCCACCATGGCTACTCTGGACAGTCTCAGCACCCCCACGACGTGCTTCCTCCCTCTCCCTAGGCATTGCATTACACCTTGGAAGATATGAAATGCCTACCTCCGCTAGTTTGCGAGAGCGAAGAGCTGCAAAGTCCACCTTTTTAGCTGCAAAGAGAGAAGAAAAGCATTAAAACATATGCAACAAGTAAAAATAATTAAAGTGGTAAAAATACCAATTCAGGTAAGCAACAAAGACTACTGCAAGGGAAAGAGGTTAAGTTTTGACTACCTAGAGGAACTAAATAACTCGGGTCAAATAAGGTCTCAAACAATCCCATCCCTCTACACCTGAGTTGGATATTAGAATGAAGCTCACTAAGATATATCTTCATGGGCATACCACTCCAAATTGTGGGAACTCCCCATCCTCCATCCTTGATATAAAAGAAACGCTCTTTCCATGGACCTCGAGATGAGGGACTCCCGCCCAAAAAATTAAAACCCACATGGGGATAAAAGTAGAAGAAAGTCTCGTGAGGTGCTCTCCACGCCGCGAAGAGAGCATGAAAACTATCTAGGGTGACAGGAAGCCCAAACACCTCTAGCTGATGGCAAAAACCCACGAAGGATAACAGGGCATTCGGGGTAAGTTGTTTAAGCTCGATACCTAGACTCCTCACGATCTCAACAATAAGTGGAGGACGAGGGATGGTGAGCCCACTAGTGAAGTAGACCACATACACCGTGAAATGCTCATTCAAAGGACTCGTGATCCCATCACCTATAATAGGGACGACTAGCTTGTAACCAGAAGGTAGCGCGAGCTTTTTGCGCAACACTTTGAGATCCGCCGTGATCAAATACGTATCACACCCCTCCACATCCATGACGTGACTATGTTGAACGGTCATGGGGAGTTCTGCAGACTCTTCCTCCAACCCAACCTCACCGCTCTCTCCCTCAGATTCGCCAACCCCCTCGATGATGACTCTCCCGACTCTGATGAACTACCACTCCTATGAGACTCACTAGACTCTTCCACTTATCATGATTCTCTATCACAGTCAGGTAAATTGGCAATGGCCTCAATGGTCTCAAGAGGAACACCCTCCAAATATCTAAAATCAACCCAAGTGTTAGGGAAATTAGATGGGATGACGGGAACGACTGCAGAGGTGGGGAGGTGTGCCGCCTCGTGAGGGGAGACAGAGGTCAAACCCGTATGGACTAGACTCGCAGATGCCATGGTGGGGGAACCATGGCATCCCCCAAAGGGACGTATTCCTCGCGATGAGCAGCTTGCCCACTGTAGGGAAACCCAAGTTGAGCACAAGTGCGCTCGACCTGCGGAGCTGCTGCAAGCTAGTGCTTGCAACAACAGCTCAAGGCAGCAGCTGCTACAGCTGTGTAGGTTAAGCAGACCTCCGTTTGACCTGCACAACCCATCCCTTGGGCAGCAGGAGGCTGCCCAAGTGCGCCTTCTCCACTATAGAGGGTGAATGGAGACGATGACTGTAATGCCCAATTCTCTTCTACATAACCAATAATAATCATCTTGCATGAATATACATCTAATCAATGTGCATTATCGAATTATGGCATATAAATAGCATGATTGCACGAACATGAATAATTATTATTATATGCTCCAGTTATGCTTTAACATGCATTAGTACATAAAATATGAGATCAAAATTTTGTTTCTTGATTTAACATATTCCTTAAGTGCCTTTTTGTAATGAAAAGCTCAGTATCTCGGTTAAGAAAGATTGATGAAATGAATTATTCGTATTGCTCCATACTTGTTACATTATAAAGTGATTATTTGCCTAAATATTTATTTTAAATATGTTACATTTGGCTAAGAACTAAAAGTATGCAAAATGGTGCAATTTGATTGGTTGGTTGACTAGGTTGCATGAAATCATTCTAAACTACATTGCACTTAATTATAACATCAAAGCATCAATTTTTGTCATCTCCTTAGCCCATAGACGTGGCTTTTGGCATAAGAAGATACCAAGCATGATGCAACCAATCATCACCCTCCACTTACCTCTCTTTGAAATGTCAAACAAGTCATTTTTAGCCATGTTATCTTGTGGAAGCTCCTCAAAAATGACCAGTCTTCTTCTCCAAAGTTTCTCCCAAATTTCGACACTCTCTTACTCACAAAAATTAAATTCAATCCATAGGAATCCATAGAACACAAACTAGAACAAGTTTTCATCCTTTCAAGCTTGAAAACCGTTGATTCCAATCTAATCCAGGCCTTTAACACATCCTATCTTCCAAAAAGATTGACCTTTTCACTTAGCACAAAGTGGACTTGAGGTAAGTTAAAACTTTCATTTATTGTATCACAAGAATCATATAATGTTGTTCATGTTTTAATGTAATTGTCATTATTTGTCAAATGATGTAATGTTTGATACATTTATGGTTTATGAAGCATGATAATATTAAGAATATAATGAGGTTTTTTTGAAAAGGAAGTATGGTACTTAATTGATGGTCGGGTAGACAAGGGATGCAGGAGGGACCGGCGGACCCAACAAATGGTGGCAAATACTTGAGATTGAAAAATCGATATAGGAAAGCCACAATGAATGAGATTGAATACGGCTAATACATGAGGTTGCAAGACCAAGTATGAAAACCCCGTATTATTTTTCTTATTAGCCAATCATTATGAACAGGTTCCGAAAACCACAATCTATCGCTATTAGTTAGGTACCGCACTTCAAAAACCCTAAAAAATGATTTATAAATGAAAGTTATTAAATAGAATAATGCATTTAATGATTTATGAGAAGTGCATATATGTTATTTGTTATTGCATCAGTTTCACCTTATTCAGCCTTTAACTCATTAGATTCATGTGATACATGGAAATGTACAGGTTTAGAGGTTGACTGAGTCTCCAAAGTGGCCGGACAGAGATTTGTTCATATGCCATGCTTCAAGTTGTTTTGTTTTTAAATAAGCCGCTCTGTTATGGTTTTGTAAATAGATGTACTCAATTTTTAATTATGTATATGGTGTATTTAAAACAAAATGAAACAATAAATGAATTCAAGTTCTTTCTCTTATAGTCAAAAAGGGGATTTTTATTAAAACCATAACTCTAGTATTGATGAAAAGTTAATATTTCTTGACTTAACTATATTAGCTTGTTTAGGTTCTGTAGTTAGGTTAAGAGGTGTTATAGACGACGGTGGAAGTGCATCAGCATCTCTACCCCTAACCCCCCCCCCCAATGTGTGAAGGTGTATGGTAACTCATGGAGATAGGAGAATTTTACAATCTAAGGCTAAAACTATGGTGTAGATGAAGTATTCGATGAAATGCCTAAGTGAAAGTCTAATAATGACAAAGAGATGAAAGGAAGAAAAAAAAAAGACTAAGGAGTGTAAGATGTGAAATGAAGTGATTTGCTTACCTTATGAGCCCGTGTGCAAGCCTTGTAGAGAGAGAAAATTCCAAAGCAAGCTCCCAAGTACTATGTTTTCTTTCTCCACCTCATATATGAAGATTACTTGCATAAAATAAGTTATTGAGAAATCCTCTTCGCAAATGATTTTGTTTACTTTCGACTTGTTCTCCCTACATGAGTACAACTCGAGAGTGGGGGGTTATGATGGGACATAATCCTTTTAGACCCAATAAGCTAAGTCCAAAAGGCTTATTCAGGTTATGAACTGAGTTCGAGCATACTCAACAGGCTGAATTCAAGGAATCTACAAATCATTGAAATAAATGATTATAATATATAAATTAAGTCCGTCAACAAATATTAAAACTATCAGACCCAAGCCCACAAAAACCCATTAACCAGTACTATAAATACCCATAGCCTTCATTGTTAAAAGGTACGTAAATTATTAAACATTTATCTGCTCTCAAGTTTTCTGAATTTTCTATTCTCGATCTGATTTGAGCGTCCGAAGATTTTCGCGAAGCAAATCCCCGGCTCTTCTAACGCTTGTTTGTGACACAGACAACATCCCACGTAATAGTTCATTTATTCAGAAGTACGATTCATCGAAATGATACCACATCAATATGCAAAACAAAAATTACTATACACAAATCATTATGCGTGAAATTTATTTAGATGTATCAATTTGGGTAGTACTACTCCTACCAGAATATCCATGATGGCATAGGAATCCATTTATATTTGGATAAATCCGAATATTCGTGAGCTCTTAAAATCCCACGCATTTCTCTATTTTCATAATATTTGATTAGTTGATTGTTGAATAATTAATTATTAATGATTGATATTTTTGATCTAATAATATATGCAATGTTTCACCAAATAATAATTATAATAATAATTTCAATAAAAATAATACCACAATAGCTCAAATTTATCCAACAAAATTATCAATCATCTAGGGGCACCAAATAATTCTTACAAAATTTCAGCCAAAGAAAATTTCTTACTATCAACAATGCATTGTGGGACTTGTGCAGATATTGCCAGGAATATCTGTTGGGACATGCAGAAGAAGGGTGGACAACAGAAGGTGAATTTGGACAAATGCAGCAGCTATTGAAAACTACTGGCAACACTGTTATCTGACTTCTGTCAATCCAAATTTTAGTTCGGCCAGCATATTATCATTTACCTATTTGCTTCACATTTAAGAGCCACAGAGACACCCAACAAGAATTTTTGAAGAAATGAACATACACTTCTATAAAAATGGATAAAGAGAATGAAGATTGCCACCAATTTCTTGATCCACAATGAAACACAATGAATTAAAGCATCTCAAACGAACAATTAATGAGCGATTTCGCTGCTTATACATGTCTAACTCGCCTGCACCCATACCTGCACACTTCACAACAGCCTAGAATTCACTGGCTGTACCACCCCCCTGTGTTCACCCCTGCCCTCACCATCCATAGCACACCAGCAAAAACCGACCTATAATCTTCCACTTGAGTAGATGATGCTCTTTCATAGTATATGCTAAAACAAATTGAGAGGATTAAACTTAACATTGTTATCATAAAGCAACAACTAGAAATCTGGCACAAATTTGTGACTTAACAGGAAGCTGCATTATTAAGTAGGAGGCATGTCAATTAAGTCGCAGGCCTGCAGGCCACGAAAATCTCTTGGAAATATCAAGAAAATAATGAAAATAATGAAAATAATCCCACTCAAAAAGCACCATAAAAAATAACGTGAAATATATGACCGAAATTTAGGCATAAGAAAGACTAGAAATGAAGATGATACTCCACCCCCTTTGCTGCTGCATTAAGTCATCTGAGGCATATCACTATCATTTAACTATGCAAATCTTAATAACAGATGCAGCTCCAATGCGATGAAGTGCAACAACAGCGTCACCAGGCTGGCAAAGGCCTCTGGCAGTGGCAAACTTCAAGGCACCTTCCAAAATGACTTCAGTTGATTCCGCATCTGTGGCTTTTGCAGATCCTTCAGCAAGAACTGGAATCAAGCCCCTGTATATCAGGCTCTGCTTTGCTGGGGTTTCATCACTAATTGACCAATCAAATGAGTCTGTTGTTAAAACTGGGACAACCACAGATAAGATTGGGACTGCTGGCCTATACTTGGCAACCAACTTGGCAGTAGTCCCGCCACGTGTCATCACAACAATGAGTTTAGCTTTAGCCTTGTTTGCAGTGCGTACAGCAGAAGAAGCAAGGGACTCCAATGGGCTCATTGGCAGTGGGGTTGACTTGATCATTGCTTTGAAAATAGCTCCATAATCAAGGGAAGACTCTGCTTCGATGCAAATTCGAGCCATAATTTTCACAGCAAGTTCAGGATAAGCTCCGGCCGCACTCTCCCCGCTGAGCATCACACAATCAGTGCCATCTAGGACAGCATTAGCTACATCAGTTGCCTCAGCACGTGTAGGCCTTGGAGACTTAATCATGGATTCAAGCATCTGTGTGGCAGTTACTACAGGCTTGCCAGCAAGATTACACTTATATATCATCATCTTCTGCGCCAGGAATATCTTTTCAACTGGGATTTCCATTCCCAGATCACCACGAGCAACCATGAACGAGTCAGTTTCACGAAGGATTTCATCGAAGTTGATGACTCCCTCTTGGTTCTCAACCTTGGATTAAAAATTGAACAATCAAAGAAATCAATCAACTAATAATAAGGGTGAATTATTTATCAATAAAATTAATTACAACTCCCCCAGATCCCCCATTTTGCAAAAAAGCAAGTAACAAATGAAGTTCTCAGACAAAAAGCACAAAATAAGAGAGGGGTGAAGGGCGGGGAGAGGCAGGGGCGCACATGGTTAGTGGCAAGAAAAACCAATATAAAACATATAGCTAAAAGAATGCAAGTTAAACCATGAACAAATGCATTCTCTTTCTAAGTTATGACAAGCTCGTTAGGCAGGTATTAGATGGAAAAGAAATTAAAGTAGTTTTACAAACCTTTGACATTAACTGTATACGCTTGGCATGAGGCCCAAGAACCTTTCTGACATTAACTAGATCAGATCCCTTACGCACAAAAGAGAGAGCAATCATATCAATATTATTAGGAACACCCCATCCAAGGATATCTTCCTTGTCCTTCTCAGTAAGTGTTGGAAGATCCACGACAACACCAGGTAAATTGACGTTTTTCCTCTCACCTAACATAGCAGTGTTTTCACAACGGCATCTCACAGTTCCACCAGCAGGGTCACATGACAAAACAGAAAGTGTGATGGTACCATCTGCACAGAGAATCGTATTTCCAGGTTTCAAGTCAACAGGCAATTTTTTGTAACTCATTGAGATCATTTCTTCATCTCCTTTTATGCTGTAATCAGTGGTTACAGTGACTTCCCAGCCTTCCTTCAGCTGAATAGGTTTTCCATCCTTCAGGAAACCAGTTCGTATCTCGGGCCCCTGATTAAGATTACATGACAAAAGTATTAAGAACTTCAAGTAGATGAAATTGATATTCTAGATTTACAGAGATTAAGACCATTAAGCTGCATCATTAATGAAAATGGCACACAAGTGATAGAAGTCAAAGTGAACAAACTACTTGATCACAAAATACTGGCTCAATATACAGTCTGTAGATGGGCATAAAGACCATATTAGAAACAGTAAGCAATTCATTCTTTCAAAGTGTTCCTCTCATAAGGGGGAATTTGAAGTGTGAAAAGCTGAAAATCATGTTTGGATGTGAAATTCAATTCCCTAATGAGTTTGGCAGTAGGAGTTTCAGTAGCATTTGGATTGCTAAATATTAAAAAGAGCTTTGTGGCTACTCTTTCTTTTACTTGGCATTGGTCAAATGATATCTTGTTTCATTGCTCTCTCAGCTTTATAGTAATTTCTAGCATTCAGAAACACGATCTTCTCTTAAATTTACCATTGTAAGCATTATTCTCAAAGTTAAATCCACACATGACTAATTTTATCAAAATCCGATTCTCCTAATATCTAGTGTCAAGGAAACTGATGATTTTATATAAACTTATACCAAAACCCTTCACCAAGGTCACTCTAGTCTCTTAGGCATCAAGGCTACTAGTTAGCTAGTACTAAACTAGTCTCAAATATTCTAGCAATCTAGCACATATAGAGTTGTTCCATAGAGATCTGGATAATAGCATGATACATGTCTCAACATGAAAGCTTTTTGCCATATGGTAAATACCTCAAGCCAGCACCAATAAGGCATGGAAAGACATTTTTTTTTCTTTTTGTACAAGTTTCTATAGTATTAGTACATTTTTTGAAATAAAGATTACTCCATAGTGAAGAATATGGTTGAAGACTAGGAACTCAATCATGACATTTCATTACCATATTCTTCACTTTCCAGGTTTCTTTGGTCACTCAAGTCTTGTCAAAGAAGTGCTCCATTTTGGTTATGTTAACAGGATTTCATAAGAAAATAGTATAGCCCTGTAGTTTAATAGGAAAAATTGCGTCGACCTCCCTTCACCAAATGTTTGGAAAATTGGCATGGAGCCAGTTCCTGCCAGCTTGGACTTTTATTTGGGTAGGTCAATAATGTAAAGTCACAGCTAACTAAATCCATGTAATCATTAGCTGCCACGACTATTTCCCTTCAAACTTTAGATAATCCATTTGCATCCATAGAGCTTGAAATTTTCTGAAAAAGAAAATTTATCACCCGTCTCATCTGAAAATTCACAGTAGAAGTAAGAGTAAGAAAAAGAGAAACATGAAGTAAGGGCCAAAAAAGAAAAAAGAATTAAATCAGATTTTGGAAGCCTGCCAGCA
The DNA here is from genome assembly GCA_019321725.1 of Paulownia fortunei. Lineage (NCBI taxonomy): Eukaryota > Viridiplantae > Streptophyta > Magnoliopsida > Lamiales > Paulowniaceae > Paulownia > Paulownia fortunei. Next base: position 15,822,762 of record CM033121.1, read on the forward strand.
TCACTCCTGCAACCCACCACTTCACCACCAAACCTCACTGCCATGTCCCCCACCCCCCACATTGCCATTGGAACCCAGTGCACTCTCAGGCACTATTCAATGTGCCCTTCCCGTCAAATTTCACAGGCATTGTTGCCCCTAGTTAAAATGGCCTCCACGTCAAAGCCGTTGCTGTGGTTTGGATGAGAGGGAACTAGGAGTTTGATGGGCGTCAGATGGGCTGGGAAAGTTGGGAGAAGTGGGTGCAGCCTTGGGGAGTACAGTAACAATGGTGAAGACATGCTGGTAGATTGGTGGTGAAGGGCCAGGTGGAGTTGCAAATATTCCCATAAACCATCTGTGTGTGTAGGAGCTATTTGCAGAAGCACAGCTCGGCTTGGGCTGTGGTGGAGTACACCCATTCCTCGAAATACCCTAGTGGCGGTGGCTCTGCCAAGGGGTATTCCCTTGGTGGAACTGATAGATACAGAAAAGTTGGTTTGAAAAATAACCAATCTTTACTCAGATTTAAGGAGAATTTGGGCTTCTAGTTTTGCTACTTGCTTGGTGTGGGATTGGGATAACTCTTTACTTCGTTGGGGACTCTTGCATGGTGAAAATTTCCATTTCCAAGGTGAACAGATCTACAAGTTCTCTACTCAAGCAGGCAAGGATTTTTTGTAATTTTCGTCTTCTTTCTTTCTGGGCAGTATATTTGTGCTTATACCTTTGTTTGCTAAATATCATAATGATCTGCAAATAGGCTTTTGCTCCCCCCCCATGACCAGTAAAATTTGGGCTTGTTTTGGAAATTTTCTTTATCAGGTCATGCAATTGGATTTTGGTTATTTTAAATTCTTCCTCCAGCAGCTACTTTGGCTTTTCTCAATACGACGTTTGATGGAAGTATGAAAACTCAAGGTCTAGGCAATTCTCTGTAGTTTAAAAAAATTCATTTTCAGCTTCTCATAGGCGGAGTTTTACCCACAAAGTTTGTCATTAGAGGATACTAATATAAAAGATTAAATATTTTACTCTCCATTCAATAAGAGGAAATGGAATTGTTTCTTAATCACACTAAGAGGTCAAGCCAATCTGCTAAAACAAAATGAATCGTAAGGAAGCCTACACAAAGTATTAAACTATCTTGGTGTTTCATATTTACCCTCTCTATACTATCTTTTCTTTTTTTGTAGCGCTTAATTGCTGCTACAGGAATTTCATGACACTTACCATGAACACATACGGTAGCAAAATTAGGGTAACCCTTCCCTCCCCAGGTGTCAAGGGCCGCCTCCCCACTAGGCCCACTTAACGTGCCACACGACCTCCCCGACAAGCACCAATCTTAACCAATGGAGATTGGACTTCATAAAGAGCTTATGCACATCATTTGGATGTCTATAGGTGTAGGTCTTTTATTTCATTTTGTTTTAGTTGTGCAGCAGTGAGTTGCGTTCCCAGCTTTTTAATGTATCCTAGTGTAAGAAAAACATTTTCTTTCTAAGCCTCATAAAGGGAGAGTTAGTTGCTGAAGCTAGTTGCTAGAAGAGTCATGTTGGAGCCCCCCGCTCCAACCATTTAGCGAGTTATTGTAATCTGCTTTTACAATTATCGATAATCTGAGTTTCATTCTCGTTGATCTGTGCCTCAATAATCATTTCATTAGTGTGGTGTTTTTACATTATTGTCCCTGGGCGTGATTGTAACTCAATAGACAACTTGCAGTGAGTATTTGACAGAAGTAGTCGTGACTCGCCAACCAACTACTAGCCACAAGGTGCCCCTTTCTTCATACAAACTAAAGGTGGGGAGTGAGAGGTGGTGTCAGAGCCTCAGCTTCATCCATGGACAGAGGCAAAGCGATGAAACCCATAACTTCTGTGAATATGGCAGGTCAGGATGGTAGGGCCTCTAAACGATCCGAAACAACTAAACAGCAATTAGAAGCTCTAGAGGACGAGAACTCCAGACTATAGTTTGTTATTGCGGCCTTAGAGGAAAAGGTCGAGAATATGGAGGCACATTTCATGGCTCTCCACTCCCATGGAGTATATTACCCACCGGGCATTGAGAAAACTGAAGCACACAAGTTCTATTCGAGACTGTGAAGGCATTCTCGACACACATGTTGGATATTTGAGATATGTTGGAGAAGGACAAGCTCTTTACTTCTTAGAGGGCTTGAAATTATAAACACGTGCAGAGTAGCAGATTTGAATTCGCCATGGGAGCATGGAGCAAATTCACTCTCTAGTTTCAGAAATAAGCACCATGTCATGTATATCACTCTCTATTGCCTCGTAAAATTAGTATTTAACTTTCATGCTATATGATGGCAACAATAGCATCTTCTAACCAACCAAAATGGTAATCAGAAGTGTCAATTATGGTTACTAAAATTATTTTTTTCTTATGTATTCTAACCTAAGAGAAAATCCCATTTATGAAGTTTAATGACTAGTTTAACCAAGCATTGTGAATTATTATTTGAGGTAAGAATGAAAAAAGCTTGACAGAATTTTGCGGGTGCAAGAATTCATTCTCGAAGTTGACCATCCAATCAATGCCAACTCAAAGCGTTAAACCAGAGTAGCAGAATAATCAACAGAATTTTCACATAGAAACCTGATGCAAGCTATTAAAAGCTTAGAACTTACAGAGGTCTATTTCAAGAATCACAATCCAAGCCAAGAAGATAGCTATTTGGTGATCTCAGTATTCAAATGATTGTCTCTATAAATATATATGCAGCTTCAATAACTAAGTTCCTAAGTAATGATTCATCTCTTGATTGAAAACTAAATCACTATGAAATGAAATGAAAATCAAGAAATGGCTTCTTAATTTTATTTTCACAAATGGGTTCGCTTTTTCACTTATATACGTATCAGAGGCAAAAACAGAAATTTTCATCATTTATAGGGACGTTTCCCAGTCTTGTGTTCCTCAAATTCACTTTTTATTTATTTTGAGTATGCTGATCAGGGGTGAAATCCTAACATGAATTTATGTTTTAGGAGGGTGAATGTACAGTGCAAAAGATCGTTCTACGACAATTCTTCATGCTTCAGTATCCTGTCCACAATCTATGCACTCAAACCCAACTTCATCAGTCCTTTTTTTCTAGTATAAAAAATCGTAAACAAAGATCGGTTCAGTAAAAGCATTAGGCCTAATAAGTGAAATAATAAAACATATGAAACTAACACAAAATGTAGGACTAAAGCATTGTGTTCACAAAGCAGAGTACCTCACAGGAACAGGTATAGACATACAACCAACCTTGGTATCAAGCATGACAGCACAAAGAATCTGAGTGTTGTGCATAGCAATCTTGAGATTGTTTAGAGTCTCCTGATGGTATTCGTGGGTCCCATGTGAGAAGTTGAATCTAGCAACATTCATCCCAGCGCGAAGGAGCTTCTCCAGCATTAGCACCGATCTAGAAGCTGGCCCCAAAGTGCACACAATCTTTGTCTTGGGGATGCCGCCACCAGACGGCAGCTCCTTCAAGATTCCCTCAATGTCTATATTTGCCATCTTTAACGTCCCTGTCTTTCTAAAGCAAATAATAAAAATTCAGTCCTCTGAATCAACTACCTCAAGCAATAATTTAAGTAATGAAATAACTTTCCAAGAAAGAGCAATCTAAAAACAGAAACATTCAGATTCAAACAAGAGATAAAAAACATATTGAATGAATACCAGTAAAACACGGAAGCTGAAATACCCATTACTGATTTCTTTCATTTTCGACTACATTTAAATAAATATATGTTTACACTACACCAGCACCCCCACCACCCCACCCTACCCCCATGAAAAGAAAAGGAAATAACAACCACATGAGCCAAAATAAAAAGAAAAACAAAACAAAAGCGGCGTTTTCAAGAAATATGGATTTTCTGCAAACATTTCAAGAATCTAATAAACTAAAACATATATAAAAGGCTTCGATTCATAATGGATTAGGATTTGAAAGCACAGAAAAATTGAAGCAACAAAATTTGCAATAAGCTATAACAAAGTTTATACTGAACAGAAATTCGAAAAATCAAAAAAAGAAATCATGAATGGAAGTTCATTAGACTAACCAGACCAAAGTTGAAATAAGCCAAAGACCGCAGATCTCTATCTCAGCAGAATTGAGATTCAGCGTTGATATGTCTTAAAAGTCACGTGCGCAGTGTAATAAAAAGGCTAATACCGGAAACCGGAAATCCCAGCCACAGATTTACTTCGTTAATTAAAACACCCAGACTTTGCTGGATTTGACTTCAGAGTATTTTTATAACTGATAGATATTAAGATTAATTTAATGACTGATTTAAAAAAAATTAATTATATTTTTTATTATATCATATAAAATAATAATATAATATATTAATTATTATATATTATATTTTAAATATAAAAAAATAAATAATTAATAAAAAAATATCTAACAAAATACAAAATACAAAATACAAAATATAAATAACTATATATATCTAATAAAATATCAAATTTAAACTTTTTAAAAATAATAAAAAATTAAAAAATTAAAAAATAAAAATAAAAATGAAAAATCGATCAAACAAAGCATGTCCAAAAGATTTTAAGGAGGAGGTGAAAAAGATGCTTATAGCCCACTATATTAGACCTGTATAATATCCTGAGTGGCTAGTTAATGTAGTGTTGGTTCCCTAGTCAAAAGGGAAATAGAGATTATGCATTGACTTCACTGATTTAAAAAAAGCATGTCCAAAAGATTTGTTCCCCCAATGAGGATCAACTTGTTATTGGACACCACGAGCTATTGAACTTTCTAGATGCCTTCCAAGGGTACAACCAAATACAACTAGCCCTTGAAGACCAAGCAAAGACAAGCTTAGTAGCAGAGCAAGAAATCTTCTGCTGCAAGGTCATGCCTTTTGGGATGAAGAATGTTGGCTGGTCAACCAATTTCAAGCATCAAATTGGCAAAAACATGCAGGTATACATAGATGACATGGTAGTAATTAGCGTTAAAGGATTCAACCACATATTGGACTTGAAGAAATGCTTTGAGATCCTTAAAGCTTGTGAAATAAAGTTAAACCTGCTAAGTGCACCTTTTGAGTGCATGAAGGGAAATTTTTGGGATACATGATATCTGAGTGAGGCATTGAGGAAAACCCAGAGAAGATAAATGACATCTTGAACATGTCTCCGCTGTCGATGACTAAAGAAATGTAGAGGTTAGCTGGAGGCTTAGAAGCATTAAATCACTTCAGTGTGAGATTAGTAGATAAAACCTCATATTCTTCAAGTTACTTTAGGCTATAGGGTTGTTTGAGTGGACGCCAGACTATCATTAGATGTTTGAGGAGCTAAAGAAATGCTAGACTTCACCACCCCTGATGACCAAACCAGAGGAAAGAGAGACTCTATTTCTATACTTAGCAGTCTTAGAAGAAGCCATTAGTGCGGTCTTGCTACGCGTGCAGCAATGGGAGCACTGCCCTATTTACTATGTCAACCGTACTCTACAAGGTGCTGAGTCCCGCTACACACAAATTGAGAAGTTGGTGTTAAATTTGGTCTCCACCACCTAGAAGGTGGGGCCATGTTTTTAATCATATCTAATGGTGGTGTTAATCAACCACCCACTAAAGCGAGTCTTATCAAAGTATAGGATAGAATTCCGTCCGAGACCAGCCATCAAAGTACAAGTGCTGACTGACTTTCTTGTGGAGATGAAGGTTGATGATCCTAACACTTTGCTCCTTGCTTGGAGCCTCTAAGTGGATGGCTCTGCTATCTCTTCAAGCGGAGCAGGGATTATACTAGAAAGCCCTCAAGGGAACCAACTTGAATATGGCATCAAGTTTGAGTTCCCAACCTCCAACAATGAAACGGAGTATGAAGCGTTGTTAGTAGGAGAAAAGTTAGCCCTTATGGCCGGAGCACGAAGACTCATTGCACACAGTGACTCCTAACTGGTGATGAGCTAGATAGAGGGATTTTATGAAGCGAGAAAATGGCAAAGTACTTATCCCTTATCAAGGACTTATAGTCCAAGTTTGAGGAGTTTGTGATAAAGAAAATTTCGTGAAGTGAGAACGTGAAGGCGAATCAATTAGCCAAGATAGCCAGCTTCATGGCAGCTATCACCAGCAAGAAGATCACCTTTCTATTTCCAGCCAGTCGAAGATTGACAACCCAGAAACGAAAGTTATTAACACGGAGGAGGAACCTCCATCCTAGAAAGATCAGATCATTCAATACCTCAACATGGGGATGTTGGCTAAGACGCCTAAAAAGGCATGAAAATTGAAATCTCGGGCATCGCACTTTGTTCTGATCGATAGGGAATTACACAAGCGTGGCTTCTCTCAACCATACCTCAATTTTTTATCTCCAACAAAAGCAAATTATGTCTTAAGAGAGATCAACAAAGGGAGCTACGACAACCACCTTAGAGGAAATACCTTAGTAGCAAAAACCCTAAGGTAGGTATACTTTTGGCCCACCTTGCAAGAGGACGCTAATGCCCTAGTACAACACTACAAAGCTTGTCAAGAGCACACCAGTGTGCCTTACCTGCCAATGAAGCTCTTGCAACCTTTGGAAAGTCCATATCCTTTTGCTTAGTGGGGCATACACATTATCGGACCATTCCATTTTGCCCCCGGACAGAGGAAGTTCTTGATAATGGTAGTAGACTACTTCACCAAATGGTAGAAATCAAGCCTCTTACCATAATTCTCTAGAAATGGTTTGAGTCTTTGTCCATTTACTTTGAATATGTTACCATTTATAGGTTTCTCAATGTCAATTGCCCCATAATGATATACCTCTTTTACAACAAAAGGACCACTCCATCTTAATCTCAATTTTCTAGAAAACAAATGCAATCAAGAATTATAAAGCAAAACCTTTTAACCAACCTTAAATATTTTTCTTAAAATTTTATTATCTTTGATTCTTGCTTTATGAATTTTAGAATTCTCATATGCATTATTTCTCAAATTTGAAGTTTATTGACTTGCAATTTGCGCAATTTTGAAGTTTCATCAAGGTTGAAGTTGAACATTTTGATTGTCCAATAAGCTTTATATTCAACTTCAACAGGAAAATGATAAAAATTTTAAAAAACTATCCTATAAGGAGACATGTTAAATGATATTTTGAAAGCAGTTCTATATGTCCAAAGTGTATCGGTAAGTCTAAGAGACCAATCTTTACAATTTGTGTTAATTGTCTTTTTCAAAATTTATTTTATCTCCCTATTTGCAAGTTTAACTTGTCCATTTGTCTGAAGGTGATAAGGAGTTGCAAATTTATATATGATTCTATATTTCCTCATTAGATTTTCAAAAACTTTGTTACAAAAATATTTTCCCCCATCACTGATAATGGATCAAGGAATTCCAAGTCGATTTTAAAAAAATTCTTTCAAAACTTTTATCACAATTTTGTAATCATTGTTTCGATAGAGAATTGTCTCAATCCATTTTAAGACATAATCTATGACAACCAATATGTAAATATAACCAAATGATAATAAAAATGGTCCCATGAAGTCAATACGCCAACAATCAAAGATTTCAATCACTAGGATAGAGACAACGAACACTTTTTCCCTTTAGGTGCAATTTCAAGCTTTAATCTCTACAAATCCAGTAATATTGACTTTTATATGACTAAAAGAGAAAATGTGGATTTTTTTCTCAATGCATCTGCAACCACATTCGCTTTATCAGGATGATAGTTGATCACACAATCATAATCCTTCACAAGTTCTAACCATCTTCTTTGTCTTATATTCAGCTCATTTTGGGTAAAGAAGTACTTCAAACTTTTATGATATGTGTATATCTCACACTTCTCACTATACAAATAATGTCTCCAAATTTTCAATACAAAAACCATAGCAGCAAGTTCCAAATCATGGTTTGGATAATTCTTTTCATACTCCTTCAATTGCCTTGAAGCATAGGCAATAACTTTCCCATTTTGCATCAAAACAGAACCTAACCCGTTTTTTAAAGCATCGCTATACACCATAAATTCACCAATTTTTATTGGAATGGTAAGAATAGGAGTTGTAGTCAATTTTTATTGCAACCCAGTCTTCAAATGTTCCTTGTGCTCTTCTTTATCACATAAATATATTAGGATATCATCAATAAATACAATCACAAATTTATCAAGATATTGCTTGAATACCCTATTCATTGGATCCATAAAAGCTGCAGGGGCATTGTTAAACCGAATGGCATCACTAGAAATTCGTAATGTCCATACCTTGTTCGTAATGCAGTCTTTTGTATGTATTCTTCCTTGATCTTAAATTGATGATACCCAAAGCGCAAATCAATCGTAGAAAATACTGATGCTCCCTGTAATTGATCAAACAAATCATCTATTCTTGTAAGTAGATACTTGTCCTTGATTGTTACTTTATTCAACTCTCCATAATCAATGCACAATCGCAATGTACCATCTTTCTTTTTCACGAACAACATAGGTGCTCCCCAAGGAGAATAACTAGGGTGAATAAAACCTTTATCAAGTAATTCTTGTAATTGAACTTTTAACTCTTTCAATTCTATTGGTGCCATTCGATATGGAGCTTTAGAAATAGGGGTGGCCCCTGGCATAACATCAATCACAAATTTAATCTCTCGATCCGGTGGTAGTTCCGATAAATCATCTAGAAATACCTCAAGAAACTCTTGAACCACAACTATATTTTCTGACTTCAATTGTGCTTTGAGTGAAGTGTCCAGAACACTTGCCAAATATCCAACACAACCTTTATTCAATATCTTTTGAACTTTCAAAGCAGTTATAATTGGTAAAGATAGTGAGAATGAGGTACCACTAAACACAAACTGTTTTTCCATAGGTGGCTAAAAAATCACAATCTTCTTGTTACAATCAATTGTTGCATGGTATTTGGTAAGCCAATTCATACCCAGAATTACCTCAAAATTTGGCATCGGTAAAACAACAAGATATGTATAGAGAGTCCTATCACTAATTGGAATAGAACAAGCCCTTAACATTTGGTTGGAATCTATTTCTTCCCTAAATGGAACAATCACATTGTACCTTACTTTTAATAAATCTGGTGTAATGCCCAATTTTCTCACAAATGCATGTGATGCAAATGAATACGTAGATCTAGAATCTATTAATGCAATTGTAGGTACCCCCAAATTTAAAATAGTACATGTGACTACAGAAGCATCTGCATCAGCTTGTTCTTGTGTCATTGCATATACTCTCCCCAGAACTCTCTCATGTACTGTTGGACAATCCTTTGCTATATATCTAGGTTTTTTACACTTAAAGCAGCGATTAGTACTACTAAAGCATTTCCCAAAATAAATTCTTCCCACATTTAGCACATTTAGGCCTTTCAACTTTAGTAGAAGTTTGCCCAACTCTAGGACATTTTTCAATCCTTTGATTTGATTTTTGCTCTCCTTTATTCCACTAGTTCAGATTTCTTGGAGTGAATACTTGCTTCTTTTGTTAGTGGAATTTCTCAATCTCTTTCTCATCTACGTCAACCATCAAAGCCTTGTCCACCAGTTCCCTAAACTCTGTTGCTAAAGACATTTTCACATCTCTTGAGAAATGATCCATCTTCTCATTATTGTCTATGGCGATGTATGGCACATACTTGCAACCCTCTTCAAATTTTCTCACATAATCATATATAGACATCCCTTCTTATTTTAACTCCAGGAATTCTTTTACTTTGAGGGACCTAGCATCCCTGGTGAAATACTTATCATAAAAGATTGTTTTAAACCTCTCCCAAGTCAACTGTTTCATATTTACTGCAAGTTTAGCTCATTCCTACCAGGTTCTAGCATCTTTCTTCAACAAGAAAATTGCATAGAGTACCTTCTAAACATCATCAATTCGCATGTAGTCAAAGATAGTGTCCAAAGATTCCACCTATTCCTTTGCAACAATGGGATCAGACCCACCATTAAAATCAACAGGTTCCATCTTTTTAAATTTCTTATACACAACTTGTGAAGTATCATATCGAGCTTGTGGTGGAGAAAGTTGTTGATTCTGTTCTTGGCTTCTCAGTTTCATATCTAGTAATTGTTGTATCTATTTACTATGTATTCTAGTCTGTTGTTGAAAGAGATTAGTCAAATTATTCACCACACTATGATTACCCTCATGATCATCCATTATCTTCCTTTTTAGTGCCATGACCTGATATGTATTTCCTAATCTCATTCCATTCATTAGCCAATAATAAATTCATAATTATGACAATAACATAAAATAAAATCTAATCAAGTAAACATAAAAAAAAATAGTTGATCAAGTTTCCCAACCAGGATATGTTCATATGTCTTCTTCTGTCTTCTGGAATGACTAAACCTCCACTATGATACCACAAACTCTAACACCTCTTAATATAATTGTAGACCCTAAATAATCTGATATAATTGAGTCAAGAAATGTTAACTTTTCATCAATACTAGAGTTATAGTTTTAATAAAAGTTTCCCTTTTGGCTATAAGAAAAAGAACTTGAATTCATTTGTTGTTTTATTTCGTTTTAAATACACCATATACATAAATCAAAATTTAGTAAATCTATTTACAAAACCATAACAGGGCTACTTATTTAAAAATAAAATAGACTTTTCAAAATAGGCTACAAAACAGCTCAAAGCATGGCATATGAACAAATCTCTATCCAACCGCTCTAGAGACTCAGTCAACCTCTAAACCTGTACATTTCCACCTGCATCACATGAATCTAATGAGGTAAAGGCTCAATAAGGTGAAACTGATGCAGTAACAAATAACATACATGTAAGTCACATAAATAATTAAATGCATTATTCAATTTAATAACTTTCATTTATAAATCATTCTTTAGGGCCTTTGAAGTGAGGTACCTAACTAATAGTGATAGATCGTGATTTTCGAAACCTGTTCATAATGATTGGCCAATAAGAGAAATAATACAGGGTTTTCATACTTGGTCTTTCAATCTCAGATATTAGCCGTATTCTGTTTTATTCATTGTGGCTTTCCTATACCAGTTTTTCTACCTCAAGTATTTGCCACCATTTGTTGGGTCCGTCGGTCCCTCCTGCATCCCTTGTCTACCCGACCATCAATCAAGTATCGTATTTTCTTTTTAAAAATCTCATTATATTCTTAATAGTATCATACTTTATGAACCTTAAATGCATCAAATATTACATCATTTGATAAATAATAACAATCACATTAAAACATGAACAACATTATATGATTCTTGTGATACAACAAATAAAATTTCAACTTACCTCAAGCTCACTTTGTGCTAAGTGAAAGGTTCAGTCTCTTTGGAAGATAGGATGTGTTAAAAGGCCTACCATAATCAAATTATGTACCTTTCAATATTCTTTTAATAAATCACATAATCTATTCGAATTAAAATCACATACACTTTTCAACCTTTTCTAAACAATTTCATATCAATTACATGACCTCAAAAACAATGCATACTCCATATTTTACTACTAATTCAAGACATTAAACTTTAGAGCAGCCATTAAATAACTAATAATCCAAACATAAATATTAGGACAGCCCCCAAAACTTGAACACAATCCAAAATAACATGAGTAAACTTGATTCTAACTTAAATTAATTCTAACCATCAATTAAGAAAACTAATTGCTATTATTCTCAATCATTCATAGGAACTTCCAAACACAATATAAGCAGTAAAAGATTAATAAAAATAAGTAAATTAAGCATATTTTACAGGACTATCAATTTTGCTAGAAACAAGCTTAACTAGCTTGGTTTTGGCTTCAAGTCTATCCCACTTGAGTTTTCATTCATACAAAAACACACTAAAACATGTAACCATCCAAGATACTATAAATTCATCATAAGAAATATTGAAAAAGAATATACCTTGATTAAGTTGGAATTAAGCTTCAAAATCAACTGTTTTCAAGCTTAAAATGGTAGAAACTTGTTCTAGTTTGTGTTCTATGGATTCCTATGGATTGCATTTAATTTTTATGAGTATGAGAGTGTAGAAATTTGGGAGAAACTTGGATAAGAAGAGCTGGTCGTTTTTGAGGAGCTTCCACAAGAAAATATGGCTAAAATAACTTCTTTGACATTTCAAAGAGAGGTAAGTGGAGGGTGATGATTGGTTGCATCATTCTTGGTATCTTCTTATGCAAAAAGCCATGTTTATAGGCTAGGGAGATGACAAAAATTGATGCTTTGGTGTTATAATTAAGTGTAATATGGTTTAGAATGATTTCATGCAACCTAGTCAACCTACCAATCAAATTGCACCATTTTGCATACTTTTAATTTTTAGCCAAATGTAACATATTTCATGTAAATATTTAGGCAGATAATCACTTTAGAATGTAACAAGTATGGAGCAATACAAATAATTTATTTCATGGCCATTCAACATATTAATCTTTCTTAATCGAGATATCGAGTTTTTCACTGCAAAAAGTCACTTAAGTAATATGTTAAACAAAAAATAAAAGTTGGATCTCATATTTCATGTACTAGTGCATGTTAAAGCATAAGTGGAGCATATAGTAACAATTATTCATGTTCGTGCAATCATGCTATTTGTATGTCATATTCATGCAAGATGTTTATTATTGGCTATGTAGGAGATAATTGAGCATTACAGCCATACTAGCTGAGAATTCTTCATTGAAGAAAGAGCTGGCAGCCACAAAGGTAACCATCAAGCAGTAAAGCCAAGACCTGGCCTATGATACCTGAGCCTATTACTACTCACCTGGCCAAATATGATTCATGAATTACATGTTAATTGCGTGCTATTTGCATTTATATTGACATCGTATAATTTATTTTATTTTATACGGCGTTCTTAATCATTAAACTTAATTTTGAAGCTCTCGCACGGTATTGATTATCGAATCCCATAACCTAAATGGTCAATTCCACATTGGGATAAGAAGAAATTTAGGTATCAATATGATGAATATTACTAGATTACACATTATAATTTTTAGAAAGGTATCACTAGTAAGTTTATACGGTTTAATTTGATTTGATCAAGTTATTTCAAAAGTATATATTTGTAAATTAACATACTTGGGATATTGGATATGATATAATGTGATTTAAGTGTCATATTACAAGGTCCATATGTGCATATGATTTTAGAAATGCAAACAAGACAATCATTTAAGAATCGAATGCCAATCAGTTTAGAGATCGAATGAACGGTTAAGAAATTAGGGTAGAATTTATTATCCGATCATATGGAAATTAAAATAGGTTGTAAATAGATAAATCAATAATGAAAAACACTAGATTACATTTGTATAAGGTGTGTGTAACATCATATTTGAACCACCACTTGACACCTCAAACTTTGCCACCTCAAGCTTTGCCATCTCAAGCTACCACCTCAACTTTTCTTAATTTCTATCATTAAACCATGTAATACCCGAGCCTTGTGCTACTCACCTGACCAATATAGTTCATGCTTTTTATGCCATGTATGTGCCATTTGCATTTTAATTGATATTTCATAATGCATTATATTTTATACGTCATTTTAATAATTAAACATGTGAAGTTGTCACCCGATATTAGTCTCCAAATTCTTTAACCTAATTGATTGAGTTGGTACTAAAATACAAGTATTAGATACGATTACGATACACGTAAGTGAAAGGTGGCATCGTTGTGTTTATCGGTGTATGATAAATTATGCGAATAAATAAATAAAAATATTATGTATTAATTATATATATATATATATATATAAGAAAAAATAATAATAATATATATATATACTTAGGGGTTGATGTATGAAATATATATATGCATATATGTATACACGTGTACAGGGTAGCAATAATTACAAGATATTATACATATGTCATAATATATATATTGGGTTATAATATATTATATTATATTAAGGATAAGTATACATATGTTATAATATTATATTAGGTTTACTTAATAGCTAAGTAATAGTTAAGATATTAAAACACCACACACACATGTTCACGGCAGCAAAGGAAAGGAAAAGAGAAGAAAAAAAAGAAATAAAAAGAAAAAGGGAGAAAGAAAGAACAAATTTCAACCGTAGAAATTTGAGGAAATTTTGGATAAGTCCCTTCTTATTTTTATACGGATAAAAATATATATTTATGCCGTTTATTTCTAATTTGAAAGAAATTTTTTGATCCAAATTAACTAGTTATCTTCTTGTGAGACAATAATTAATATACACCTTTAATTCGAAATTAGTTACAAATATTTAATTTTATTATCCTGTATTAGTTGGATGAAAGAGCTAATTTAATTGAGGGATTTGTTACGGAGATTATAACACATCAATTAGATAATATTAAAATGAATTCGAGATGAGAAATTAAGGTATTTAAAAGGTTCTAATTGGTGTGAATATAATTTTAAGGTTTGATTGTTATTTAATTAAATTTAAGATTTAAGACCCCTTATGAGATTTGATATAGAAACTCATTGATTAAAAATGAAAATTAATACGTTATACTTTTACATGCAGCCTTATATCTAAGGTTAGGGAAGAGAATCCTGTTAAACTTTAGTAGGATATCAAAGGTGAAAGGTAAGTGAAAATCCATTTGCAACTACAATGTATGGACATAGTATTTTGAGCATTATCTATATTAAATGTGATCCTTGTGTCTTGATATGTGTATTGTGAGTATTATACATACCTTATAGTGCATATGTTGCTTGGATGATGGGACGTAGGATCTATTATGTCATTGGACATGCCATTCATCAACATTTACACGTACATGCATAACACGTGCTCACAGTTGAGGTTTTGCATGCATGACATTATTTTCAGAAAGAAAATATTTTGGTTGGCCACTACTAGTGTACCGAGGCTTGTATGACTTATTGATATGATATTTGGGGCGCCGCGAGTATTACTTCTCGGAGGATCATAGGGGTTGATAGGAGGTGTGCCTCTGGTGGTCACGAGAGGGTGGACCACTTGACTGTGCCCTTATCGACGCCACTGGTGGGAAGACTTCTGGAGGGTCATAGGGGAAGACAGGGGGTGGACCTCTGGTGATCCCAAGAGATGGCCCCCGAACTGTGTCGATCTGTTTATGGCTATGTGATTATTGATATTGTTGAGAGCTCTATCCGGTACATAGTAGGTGGGCCAAGGGCCCAGTTATGGAAAATGATTTTAAATGAACTATTTTTATGCATAAGTTTGCATTCTTGTCTATCTTTGGTCTCTTATTTTGCTCCCACTGTTGCTGCCTTGGTTTTGATCGGAATTCGGGTTTCTAGCCTTGAGCTTGGAATGGTCTCTTATTTTCACTTCCAACCCACCTGTGTCCTTGTCCTTGCTTAAATTAACAGCGAGCTTCCAGCGCACGAACAATTCTAAGTTCAGCTTGCTCAGCAACTAATGCTCTCTCAACAATCTGTGAATAAGTAACTTCTTGAATTCCCGCCATATTAACATCTCTGTATAGTTCTGGCCTCAAACCTTCAAGGAATCTTTCTACTTTCAGTGCATCAGTACTGATCATATGCGTACCAGAAGATGAAAGAAAATTTCTTCAACAAATTCCAACTCCTCGAGAATCTAGGGAGAGAAATCAGAACATGAACTCTACAGATACTACGAGTATTAATGAAGATAATCATGGAGAGGTACACTCCAAAAGAAGTTCAACATGAACCACAGTGTGAACTAAGACAATGTGATTGTTCTATCGCATTCTTGATCCATAAATGTGAAATAAATATGAGAGACTTCAGAAATTTCTGGTACGGAGATATAGAAGTCAGTCCTCCACAAATTTCAGACTACGGATTACTTGACAGGATAATCCTTGGAAAAATTCCATAATGTAGAAAACAGGGAAGGAAGCTAAAAAAACTCTACTAGTCTACCCCGTCTAACATTCATCTTACGTTGGACAAGGACTTTTGAGTCATGAACTATGAAAATATAAGAGATTCACTTGTCCTACTAGACAAGTGATGGATCATTTGTTGGCCACTCATTAACTTCTATACACACCAATGTAACATTTGGCGTATGCATTTTGTTATTATCAGGCAATCAGAAGACACATAAAAATAGGACACAACGTGCACAAGGCTACCATGGTGCCTGAAGTTTGAGGACTAGTTGTGTACTATCATAGCATGGAAATGCTTACTCTGACAGACAATGTCTCAACTATGAATTTCTAGCGGGCCCGTTCAGTTTACTTGTTCTCTAACAAGCACCCGTATACTAGCACTAGCATTACTATGCCGATGCTTATGCAGTGAGACATCCGTCTCATGTGAGCATAAATCATATGCATGAGTCTTATTGGGCTATTCGATGTCCCATCTCAAAAAGCCCTCGACCCAAAACTAATTTAAGATTAAAGTTTTAGAGGCATATTCCATGATCGTCATCATATGCGCGACCATGCTCAATAGCTAAATTTAGTTCAGGGACTTTATCTAATTAACCTACATAATTGAAGATAAAGAGAATGCTTATTTTATTAATATGATTTGGAAAAGATTATTTTACAAATACAAGTGTACAAAAGACGCTCAATCTAATTGTTGCGCCAGACACTACTCTAAAAATCTCACTTTTCCTAGTACCAATTACCCATGTACCTCATGCCTATCTTGTTAAGATGTCTGTCAAATACCTTATGTGCTAGGGGTTTAGTCAGTGGGTCTGTTATAATTTCTGCTAAAATGATTCTTTCCATTATGATGTTGCCTCTTCCATTTATCTCTCTGATTGGATGGTATTACCTCATAATATGCTTGGATTTGATGAGTTCTTGGTTCTTTTGATTGTACAATAGCTATGTTGTTAACACAGTATATCAATATGGGATCAACAATAGATGAAACTACACCTAGCCTTTGGATACCTTATCCAAATAGCTTGTTGCATCACGTGCAGTAATGTATTCAGCCTCAGTAATGGAATCCACAATCGTCTCACTTGGAACTCTTGCAGTTGACCGCACCACCATTTATGGTGAATACGTAATCGGACATCGACTTTGAGTTGTCTTTATCAGATTGAAACTAGAATCATTATAACCTTCTAGTTTCAGTTCTTCAGGGATGTATACACAAAAGATATCCTTAGTCTTTCTCAAGGATCTTCTTCTTAGTTTTCTAGTGCTCCTCGCTTGAATTTGATAGATATCTGCTTGTGACACTTAGAGCATGTGTGACATCAAGCCTCGTACATAACATACCATATATTATGCTCCCAATGGCATATGTATATGGTATGTGAGTCATCCTTTCTCTCTTTTGGGGACATAGACTTCGAAAGAGAAACGCCATGACATATCTGTAAGAATCGTCTTTAGGATTCCTCCATGCTAAAACTCTTTAGCATTTTATCTATGTACGTGGATTGAGATAATCCGATCATCTCTTGGATCTATCTCTATAGATATTTATTTCTAGAATAAAGAATGCTTCTCCCAAATCCTTCTTGGAGAATTGGTTAGACAACCAAGTCTTAGTTGACTGCAACATCCCCACATCATTCCTAATGTGTAGGATGTCATCAACATACAACACAATAAATGTCACTACGCTTCTACTAACCTTCTTGTATCATTCAAGTTTTTATGAAAAATAAATAATTTGATTGCCTCATCAAACAGGATGTCCTAGCTTTGGAAGGCTACTTAAGTCTATAAATGAATTTATGAAGCTTGCAAACCTTTTGCTCGCTCCCTCTAGATATGAAGCCTTCAGGCTGCCTCATAAAGATCTCTTCCTTAGTGTTACCATTAATGAAAGTGGTCTCATATCTATCTACTATATATTGTAGTCATAATACGCATATATAGCTAGTAGAATCCAGATAGATTTTAGCATCGATACTGGCGAGAAGGTTTCCTCATAATCAACTCCTTGCTTTTGAGTACAATATTTTGGGACCAATTGTAGGTCACTACCTCTCCATTTACTCCAAGCTTCTACTTGTAGACCCATTTACAACCAATGGGAACTATTCCCTAAGGTGGGTCCACCAAGGTCCATACTTTGTTGGAGTACATGGAGTCCATCTTGGATTGCATGACATTTTCTCAACTTCTCAAGTCGATGTCATACATCACCTCTCCTTAAGTCCTTGGACCACTATCTAAGGGAGATACTCTTTGTTGTTCGCTAATAAAAAGCCATCATCTCATGTGGCTTTGAAACCCTTTCGAATATCCTTGGAGGTTGTTTGTCAGAAGGCCCAGCCTCAGTTGGTTGGTCTATTACTACGTTTGTCAGGACATTTTGTGGTTCTTGAACTTCTCCAAGTTCTACGACTTCACCCTTTATATCCAATAAATTCCTCCTCTAAGAAAGTGGCATTCCTTGAAACAAATATTCTTTATTCCGAGGAGTCACAGAAATAGTATCCAATGGATTCATTTGGATACACCACAAACTTACATAAATTTAATCTCATATCCAATTTATCTCACAATTGCTACTTCACGTAAGTAGCACACCCCCATACTTTAAGGTATTTATAGGAGGGTCGTTTTCCACACCACATCACGTATGGTATTTTAGGCATCAAGTTTGATAGCACTCTATTCAATAGATATGCGGTTGTTTCTAGGGCATAGCCCTAGAATAAAAGAAGTCCAGTAAAACTCATTATTGATCAAACCATGTCTAATAGATTTTGATTCCTACACTCCATAAATCCATTAAGTTGAGGAGTAGCAGGGGAAGTCCCCTGAGAGAGAAGCTCATTCTCTTTTTGATAATCAAGAAACTCTGTGCTCAAGTATTCACCTCTTCGATCAATTGAAGAGCTTTGATACTTAGACTAGTCTGCTTCTCCATTTCACATCTGAATTCCTTGAAATTTTCAAAGGCTTTAGATTTGCACCTCATTAGGTACACATAACCATACCTTAAATAGTGGCCCACATACATCTGTATGGATCAAATCCAATAAATCTTTGGCTCGCTACACTTGTCCAACAAATGATGATTTGATCATCTTTTTCTTGAGACATGATTCACATGTTGGCATTCCTTGCTCGTTCTCAAGTTTGAGCAATTGGGCTAACTTGTCGATTCTCTTCTCAAGGATATGACCTAATCTAGCATGCCATAAGAATTTGGAACTATGATTATCTAATTTCCATTTATTTTGTAGAACTCAGAAAATGGAGTAATGGGGAATAACAATATATAAACCATTCATCAATATGTCAGTGTAAATCAAGGTAGAACATTTAAAAATGGAACAATTTCCATCATTAAATAGTAAAAAAATATCCTTCTCTATCCAAAACAGGAATGGAGATAAAAGTTCTTAACTAACTCTAGAACATGAAGATAATCATTTAATACCAAAACAACTCCATTAGCTACAGCTAAGCTAACAATTCTTTGGCTAAAGCAACAACTTTTGCTCCATTCCCAACTACAAGACCATCTCTCCTCTACTTAGCTTCTTGATTCTTGTCATCACCTAAAAATCATTGTAAAGATGAGACCGATGCAAAGATGAGACCCACAGCCAGTATCCAATACCCAAGAAGCATTGTTATCTGATAAATTAACTTCAACAAAATATATACTTGAACTCTTAAGGCTCGCAAGGTACTCTATGAAGTTCTTGTTCCAGTGCTTAGGTTTGCCGCAGTAATAGCGTTTGTCATTAGCCTTGTTGGAACCCTTCAATCATATTGGCCTTTGAGGAACCTTTCCTCTTTCCTTTCTTCTTCTTGGGCTTTACAGCCTTCAATGGGATGAGGATCCAATAAGCATGACTGACTTGTCCTTTTTCATTGTGGACTCAGCCTTCTTCAACATGTTAACCAGCTCAGCAAAGCTAGTTTTCATCTTATAAATATTAAAGTTGACAATGAAGGTGTCAAAGGATGGAGGCAGAGACTGCAGGATAAGATCCATATAGAGTTCATTGTCCATAACGACTCCAAGGGACTCAAGCCTTTCTATCAGGCCTTTATCCTCAATCCATGACCATGGACTGAAGAGCCCTTCATCATATGAGTCCTAAAAAGCTCTTTCGAGATCTGATATCTTGCCTGCCTAGTGTGTTCACATATAACTTTTGTAGATGAACGTAGATTTCATGCTTATGCACATATATCTCATGTTATCTCTGGAACTTGATAGACATCGATGCCATAATATAGCATCACGCCTTCAGACCATTATCAACTTCTTGTTGATATTCTGCATGATCCTCCTCTATCCCATCTACTAGCAAGCTTACCAATGGAAAAGTATCGAGGATGTAGGTGTTAGAGTAGTGCCTGACGTGCCAATTGTTCTGGCCGTTTTTATACTCTTGCAAATCATTCTTATTTATATTAATATCATTTAAATGGTAATATTTATCTTAAATTATTATAAGAATTAGATAAAGTCCTTAGATCACACATAGCTATGGGGCATGGTTGCGCATATGATGGTGATCGTGGAATATGCCTCTAAGGCTGTGATCTTAAAATGTTCCAAGTTAAGGATTAATGAAATGGGACATCATTGATCCCGTTGAAACTTGCGCATACGATGCAGGCTTGAAAGGAGGATGCCTCGTTCCATAGGTATTGGTGTGGAGACACTAGTGCATGTATGCGGGTGCTTGTTGGAACAAGTACACTGAACAACCCCACCTGAAAATTCCCAATTGGAAATATTCTATTGTCGAATGGGAATTTTCTCATTACGATAGTGCAAGAATTAGTCCTTGGACTTGAGGCACCATGGTAACCTTGTGCATGACATGTTGTACTTTGATATATTTTTCGATTGCATGACAATCACAAGGGGTTTATATTTGGTGTAACATCTTCATGTATGGAGATTAATGAGTGGCCAACAAAGGATCCGCCACCTATCTAGATGAATAGGTGAATCTCCTATGTGTTCCACTGTACTTGACTCTAAAATCCTTGGCCAAGGTTGGATGAAAATTAAACGTGGGGTTTTCTAATTATTCATAATCGAGTCAAGCTACTAGGAATGGAAACATAGTAATTGAGTTAATAGGGTTTCGACTTAACATCCATGCCCTCGGCTCAATCGGGAGATTAGATGACAGAAGGACCGTACTTGCATGGTATTCGTAATTGAAATAGGTTCGCACATTCACCTTAGACTAGGAGTCATGATACATTGCTAGATGTTTCCCATGTCTTGTGGGTTCTTGGAATTAATGAGTTAATTTCAAGAGAATTAATTAATTGGATTAATTAATCAGAACAATTAATTGTTCAACTAAGTCACAAGAGTTGTGAGCCCACGGCTAGTTTAAAGTGAACCTAAGGGGTCACACACAAAACTTGGACAAGTCCATTTCTAGCCTAGAAATTAATCCAAGTGTTGGATTAAATTAATTAATGTGATTAATTAATGGAGTTAAATTAATTCAAGTGTGGAATTAATTCAATTAATTAATTAGATTAATTGATTGGACCTAATTGGATTAGGAAGCTCAATTGGAACATTTAATTAATTGATTGGATCAATTAAGTAAGATGGGCCTAATTAATTAAATGAATTAATTTAATTGATTGGATCAATTAAAGTAGAGCCTAATTGATTACTTAGGCCTAGGCCCATTAGGTGTGGGCTTGTAGGAAGCCCATTAGGAAATTGGATTGAGAATCCAATTCCTAGAGGAAGTTGAATTGAGAATTCAATTTCTATGAGGTAATAAGGAAAAAGGAAAGTTCTTATGGATAAGGAAACTTACGAAAAGAGTTGGAGATAAGAAAGGAAGAAGAGTCCTATATAGAAAGAACTTGTGATAGTCTTGATTGACAATCTTCTTGGATATTTTTATGGGGATTTTAATTGCAGATTTTAGTGAAGAAAAATAGTTTTCTTTCATCCCCAAAAATTCGTCCCTCCTTTCCTTTCAATCTCCAAAAGTTCACTAACCTTTTATTTAGTTTAATTCTTGATTTAATTGTTGAATTAAGAATTAAATTAAACACCTAAAACACTTAATATTAGTGTGTTCTTGTTCCAAATAATATCATTCTAGGATAGAATTATCGAATCGAAAACTACTAGCATAGGATTCGGTTGCGAGTGGGCATCCAAGGTGTGGATACCGTTAGAGGGATAACATTTGGGATCTTAGAAGTGAATCAGATTTCAATCAAAGGGGTTTTGAATTGAAGAACATGGAGATACTTTCATGTAGGGATAACGATTTGAATCGTTTCAATCCCTACATCAGCCGGAGTGCAAATCAAGGTAAGAGTTTCCGAAATATTCTTACTTTAACTATCAAAAAACGTACAATTGAATAATCACGAAAGGGGTTCCGGGATTCATTTTAATTACATGTGATGTAATATATATTTATGTTTTTTTGAAATTTTAAATTCCGCTGCGTATACGTCTCCCGGGATCACGCTAACCCAACAATCTCTCCTTAGATTGTAAATAATCTTGAGGTTCCTCAACCAATTGAAAAAGTTGGGTCCAGTTAACTTATTACCATCCAAGATTGATGCAGTAGATTTTTAGCCATTTTAATAGACATAATCTACAATAATTAAATGAAGCAGAAAATGAGCATTCTTTTAAAATCATATTCATTTATAATAAGGTCTTTAATTATAAATATCTCACTTTATTTTATTCAAATTCCATTACCCTTAACGATAATTCAGGAAATAATATTTCCTAGGGGGCTTGATGCCTAATCATTACGTTGTATGCCTCAACTTCGTGAGCCCATAATTTTAAAGGTGGTTAACTTTTAACGATTATATTTCTATATAATACTCAAGATATTTTACCTCATTTTTTTTCATATACCCCAATTTTATAATCTCATATGGTACTAAGTGTCAAGTAAGACCCATCAAACCTCCATACAGATGGAGCATCAAAATATTCCATGACTCGTGGCCAATGTAGAGATGAGTCCATCCCATGAGCATCGCTATGCTTAGTAGAGATCATAGCTTTCCACCACAAAGTCATCCCACAACTCGTGGCTAAGGACTAAGTGAGGTAGCATCGTTATGTTGTCTACTTTTGATGGTAGGCGTAGATTATTGGGTCTAACCAATTTTATCCATATTTTTGAAATTGAAATTTAAAAAAAATCCTTTATATATTTTTTTAAATTAAAGTGAGGTATTCGTTTTAACCAAGACCTTATCATTTTATCTTTATTTATTTATTAAGTTTGTGTTCAATTGATAGCATTAAATAAAACCTATGCATGCATCCAATACATACACAATTGGATGATCATGAGCCAATTCTATGCGACGTATTTGAGCTAAAAATGGATATAAGTCAATCTAAGGGTAATAAAATGAAATTGAAATAATTTCTATTACATGAATATACCCCATACATTCATAGGCCTTCTCTTGATTATCCACATTGGTCCTTCTTCCTGTCCATCAAAATAAAAAGAAAACCTCACCCTAGAGTACTCTCTTTACATTTCAAAAATGGAAAATACATACAAAATGAGAATAAGAGACCTGCAGGACCCATTTTAAATCCTAAAATATTTTCTAATCATATTAGTTAATAACGTCATGATCATCATATATATGCTCATAAATACATCACATGAATTTATCAAAGCATGTAAATTTACCATCCATTAAATTACCAATTTCATGACTGGGGACATTATTTTGATTTTTCATGAAAAACCACTTCTTCAAAAATTTAAAATTAACAATTTAATTAAAAATTTCAAAAATTTAATTTTACAACTCGACATGATAAGGCTGTCTAATATCCCCACATGCAGTAGCGTGCTACCCAACATGATAACACGCCCAAACAAAGCAAGTAGATTGGCTCGTGCAGCTAGAGCGCATGCCCACCCAACGGGCGTGCATGTTTGCCCAGGGCACAATTGGTAGGCTATGTGCGCGTCTGTGTGTGCGCCCTTGAGATGGGTGCCCTCGCACACATCCTCATTTTCTATACATAATTTTGCATACCTCACAGCCATGGTTGCTGCTAATAGTTCCCGGGTTGGTAAACTGCCAATGAGCAGTGTAATCAGGTCGTAGTGTGTGCACATGCTCAACCGGCGATGCTCTTACCCTTAGCTCGATGGAGGTTGTCGTGGCCTCCATGGTCCTGTGATGTTTTATAGTATCCACGATTTAAAAATTAAATTAAAATTGCAAAAATAAGTAATTCCCAATTAGAAATCTCAATTGAACATAGAATTTAATAATTAATCCTAAAGGAATAAATCAAAAATTAATTGAAAATGTGTGAACTGTAGCTCTAATACTAATGTTGGGTTCACATATCCATGGGGTGTGCACAAAAAAAATTTTGAATTTTAAAACAAAACAAGCATGCCATATCAAATATGGCATCATCCTCAATTCGATGTGATTATCGATTTCGCATATTCAATTGGCTTAAAAAAATAGGTAAAGAGTTATCGATTATACCTTAAGCATTTTGATTGTAGAAAATATAGAAGTAATTGATTGCTAGCCCTTGGTACTGAAACTGGTTTGCATGGATCCAAGTGTCTCCCCTCTATCGAAGTCCACACTCGGGCAAGAGCACAAATTAAAATATCGCTAGCTATTCTAGTTCCTTTACTAATCTAGTTTTGGAGTGATTTTGAGTGAGTATTGATTTTTAAAACAACTAGTGGGAATAAGAATTGAATACTTTCAATTAAAAAAATAAAACTTTTGATTGAAAGAAGAAGACGGAAGATGGTGTTTCTTGAGAGAAAAGTATTTGTCTTTCTTTTCTTGAAGTGGCTGAAAATTAATAAAAACTATGGAATTTTCAGCTTCTCTATTTTAGTTGGTGGTCGAAAATTACAAGAGTTCCACTCTTGGAAATTTTTTGCCTCCTTTTTATTTGTTGGAACATTTTTGGTTGATCACAAAATCTCCCAAAAATCTACAATGCTTTCTCTTGTATCGTCCTAAGATACTTGGATATATTTTATCTAATCTTATTAGATAATTCCAAGAATATGTAATTTTTAGAATTCCATCTTCTTCCAACAACTCTAGTAGACTCTCCTAATGGAAATCTAATAATTAATCCAATTAATTGAGTAAAATAAATTAATTTAATTCCATCAAGCTCATTTAATCATATTAGGCCAATTAAGTAATTAATTATTTGATTGAGTAAATTAATTTAATAATTAAATTAATTTATTACTTACTTAATTAATTAATCTAATAAATTAATTATTTCACTTCAATTTGGCTACCTAATCTTATTAGGTCCAATTAAATAATTGAATTATTTAATTAAATAATTAATTCAACTCGTTGAGTTAAATTAAGCCCCCAATTAATTAATCTTTATTAAATAATTGGATCCAACTCCTTGGATCAATTTCTAAATTAGAAATGCTACATCCCAAAATTGTGAGAGACCCTTTAGATTCACAACTAAGCTAGCAGTGGGCTTGCAATATTTGCAACTTATGAATAATAATTAATTTAATTAATTAATCTTCTTGTAATTAACTTTTTAATTCTAAGAACAACACAAGTCATAGGAAATACCTAGCAAGGTTATCATGTCTACCTAGTCTTAGGTGAAATAGCGAGCGAACCTATTTTAATTATGAGTACCATACACATAAAGTCCTTCCATTATATAATTTTCCGATTGAGTCTAGGTTATGGATTATAAGTTGAAACCCTAAATCACTCAATAACTATGATTCCATTTCATGTTGCAATGACTCATGATAAATCTTTAGAAGACCCCATCTAACCTTTGTCCCGCCTTAACCAAGGCCTTCTGAGTCATTGACTCTAAAAATATAGGAGATTCACTTGTTCTACTAAACAAATGATAGATCCTTTATTGGTGATTGTGAGGCAATCAGTGGATACATCAAAATGGGACATGACGTGCACAAGGCTACCTTGGTACCTCAAGTTTAAGAATTAGTCGTGTACTATCATAATATGAAAATTCTTAATTCAACATATAACGTCTGCAACTAAGAATTTCTAGCAGGCCCATTAAGTGTACTTGTTCTCTGACAAGCACCCACATACATACACCAGCGTTACTAAGTCGATGCCTATGGAATGAGACATCCTTCTCATGCGAGTATGCATTGTATGCTCGAGTCTTATTAGGATATACAATGTTCTATAAAAAGCCCTCGATCGGAAACTAATTTAAGACCAAAGCCTTAACATATTCCATGATAACTATCATATGCACGACCATACCCCATAGTTAAATTTGGTCTAGGGACTTTATCTAATTTACGTATGTAATTAAAGACAAAGAGAATCCATATTTCATTAATATGATTTGAAAAAGATTATTTTACAAATAAAAGAATATAAAAGACGCCTAATGTAATTGGTGCGTCGAGCACTACTCTAACACTAACTATATTTAACCTAATGAAGTTTGATGTGTTGACTAATAACTAAATAGAAATAAATTAACAAAGTAAATATAAGAGCCAAGGAATGCACAAAATCGAATTCAAGAGAGAGAAGGGTCAAGGCCCTGGATTACCAATTTATTTCATTTTGAGTTTCACAAGTTATGGTTAGGATGAATGTTTGAATGTGTGATAATGGGACTTCCGCTATACAACTCTTTCAAGATTTATCAATTCTGTCTTTAAAAGGTAACTGGTTATAGGTCTATATTGGGTTCAACTAATTGTTGATGTATTAGGCTTTTTAAACTCCACTAGCTTTTGACTTTGCATCTAGGACTATTGTGTGTACTGAATCCTATATTTCTATAGTGATTGGTACATGGCATATATTACATGAGCACTTGTTCCAACACTACCTCTCCATCTCGATCATAACAACAAATATCATTTCAAAGTTGGCCAAACTTCAAAAAGCATTAAACACATAATACACCCTCAACATAATTTCAACAACATCCAAACCATGAATAAGATATTGACTCATAAATCTATAAATGGTTTTCCAAGCCTTGAATTAAAGTGATTTAGCTCATATTGAAATAAAGAAAACACCACTTGTTCATCAATATCATGGGTTCACAATATTTCTCCAAGTTAAACAAATTCAAGAAGAATTCAAAGGAAAAAAATTTCAACCCAGTAAAAGATTCTTCATTGCTTCACTTGATTCGTCAATTCCAAAGCTAGTTTCCTCATCCTCTTGGCTTAAATTCCACTTTCTTATGCTCCAAGGATAATGGGTTATGTGAATTGTAGGTGGATGATGAAGGTGTGTATATGGGAGTGTGTGAATTAAATGAGAGTTGAGAGAATTTGTGTGTGTAAAAGGTGTGTAGATTATATATGATGGTTCAAGAGTTTCATAGATATGAGAGTGTGTAGTGTATATACATTGTGTGTCATATGGAGTGTGATGCAATAGGTGTATCTAAAGTGTATGTAACCAAACAAGGCCAAAGTTTGTGATTGATAGCCACTTGTTGCACAAAAACAACATAATCATCTTTTCTATTATGCCACGTGGCGCCGCGGTGCCAAATTCCATATTGGCTTTCGGGGTGTTTTTATGTAGTGGCACTACGATGCAAGATATCCGACACTGCAACATGAAATCCTCCTTTTGAATGGAGTCACGACATAAAAATGGCTGGAGTTGCAACGCAAAGTCATTTGGATTCCAATGCCTGAATTTGGCATGTAGCGCCACAGTGCCTTGTCCCTAGCACCGTGGTGCGAATTCTAATCTCGTGGAGCCGCGTGTGAAAATAGGGCACACTTTTGGTCTACTTTTTGCACTTGGCCCCACTGTGCCAGATTTGGAGGGGGGGGCATGACGCTACATTTTATTTTTTCAGCACTTTATTCATATTTTACCTTTCAACCCTATTTATTCAAAAATTTTATATACACAACAATTATCAAAAAAATAAGTGCACAATTACATCAATTATGTGACAAAATATGCTAATTTTGTACTATTGAGAGTGTTGGAAAAAAGTTAAATTATGATCTTATCACCAAGCACATTATGAGGTGATACATTCAAATTTGAGAAATCATTGGTAGAGATGACATCAAAGTTGAGAGAGTAGCCTTGACAGAAAATATAACAGGTTTACTGACTAAATCACTAGTGCAGAGAGTGTTTGAAGGGCATCTTGAGAAGATTAGCCTTAAATACATGGACAATTGGCTCTAAGACTAGTTGTAGATTCTTAGAGTAGTTCTTAGAGAGCTAATTAGATTGGTTGCTATTATACTTTTGTGATAAAAGTCTTATTCTATTTACATCATTAAAAGCATTCTTCATCTTAAATTTACTTTATTTGATTAGATAAAGTCTCTAGACCATATGTATCTATGGGGTATGGTTGCGCATAGGATCGTGATCATGGAATATGTCTGTATGGCTATGGTCTTAAATGTATTCCAAGTTGAGAGTTCATTGAGATGGGACATCAATGAGCCTAATAGGACTTGTGCATACGATAAAGGCTCATAAGGAGAGTGCCTTGCTCCATGGGCATCAGTGTTACAACACTAGTGCGTGTGTGTAGATACTTGTCAGAGAACAAGTACAATAAACAACCCTACCCAGAAATACCTAATGGAAACTATGTTGTCACATGGAAATTTTCTCATTGCGATAGTACTTGAATTAATCTTTGACTTGAGACGCCATTGTAACCTTGTGCACCACATGGTTCACTTTGATTTATTCGATGATTGCATGATAATCACAATATAATACTTTATGTGCAGCATCCTTATGTATAGAGGCTTATGAGTTGCCAATGAAGGATCCACCACCTAGTTGGTAGAGTAGGTGAATATCCTATATTTTTCACGGGACTTGATTTTGAAAATCTTTGGCCAAGGCTGTATGAGAATTAGTGCTACAACTTTAAGGTTGCAAACCAAGGAGTAGGTTGTGTTAAGTAATAAATTTGTCAGGAGTCCGAAGTCGATCCACAAGGAAGTTGTTTGAAGTTTTTAGGATTATATTTCTTAAAAGATGAGGTTTATGTGGTTTAGAAAATAAAGAAAAAATTTGTGCTAAAACTAAGAAATCAAAAATAAAAGTACTGAGGATTAGGGATCTTCTCTTGAGTTTTGGATAGAGGAACCATTCTTTATTCTTTTTACCTCTTTTAAATGCCACTATTGAAATCCATACATATGAAGGTTCCAATGAGAAGATGTTATCAAATAGCTCATGCATTAAGGTAATCATAATATTGTCTTACTGTTTGCAAATTATCTCTTAACACCTATACTTGTTTATGGGATCAAGTATTTGTACACACCTTTGTCTACAACAAATCAAGGTTCATATTAGTAGTTGATGTAGTAAAACCATACAATAAGCTAAATGAACCTAAGTATTTGTTGTGCCATTGGTGATACAAAAATCAAGAATCGCCATAAAACATGAAGAATTTTAATGCCAATATTTATTTATGGGACTAAGTATTTATGCACACCTTTGTTTACAACAAATCAAGGTTTCACATTAGCAGTTGGTGGAGTAGAACCATACCATAAGCTAAATGAATCCAAGTATTTGTTGGAACATTGGTGATATAAAAATCCAGAATCGCCACTAAACAATAAGGGTTTTAACGCCAACACTTATTTATAGGATTTAAGTATTTATGCATATATTTATCTATAACAAATCAAGGTTTCACATTAGCAGTTAGAGGAGTAGAACTGTACAATAAGATAAATGAACCCAAGTATTTGTTGTGTCATTGGTGATATATAAATAAAAAATCACCACAAAACAAAGAGGGTTTCAATGAAATACAACACACCTGAATATTATGCACCTTTGTAACTGTTCCTCTTTCTCCATTAAGAGGTTCACCATTTCTCCTTAGCTAAATGAAATTTAGAAAGATATAATGAAAGTAAATAAAAAAGAAAAATAGAAGAAAAACTAAAGAATAAATTTCTATTATAACTAGAAAACTTACATTACTATTAGAAAACTTAGCCTAAAGAAAGACCACAATAAAATTTTCTTTCCCCTTCTAAAAGTTTTTGTGTGTCTTGAAAGCCATCCAAGAGCCCCTATTTATAGTAAAAGAGTACCCAAATTGGCATATCCAAATTCACTCCAAATGCACTCCAAATGCACTCTAAATTAACTTCAAATGTGCTCTAAATTCACATATCCTTTTTAGATCTGAATTTTGTCCAATAATTTTCTACATATAATCAGCTAATTTTGGAAAAGTAATCAACATAAAAGTTGTAGATTTATCTGTTAACTTCATTTTCAAACTTGAATCACCTAAGTCCAAACACTAGGGAGAAATGGATACTTGATTTAAAGAGACATGTCAGCATAGATAGATGCCCTCCAATGCACACACTTGGACAAATTTTCTACTTTAATCAAGGCTGAATTGGGTTGAGTTTCCAACAATAAAGTTTTAGTTCTATCTCTCGAATTTCAAATGAAGTAAGCTTCAGGTCCATAGGAAATTTGAACATAAAGTTTGCCCAAAATACGAAAACTGCACAAGTGTAGACATGCTTATTTTGAATTTATTGCAAGCTCAACAATTACTTGCAAAGTCCAAGTATTTTTTTGCATTTATTTTGATCTGCACGTGATAGACTTAGGCAAAAATGGCTATTTTTTTCTAATTATGATGCTTATTTGATCTAATGAAATATTATCTTTCAACTTGCTCACAAAATGTGTTGTCTTCTTTGGTTTTATTTTGGCTCTTTTTATCTTTTTTTGTTTATTGATTCGATAACACAAAACATTAATAAAAATATAATATTAACAATAATAAATTAACAAAAGTATAAAGGATTTGATATAAAATATGTAAAAATATGCACTTATCAAATTCCCCCACACTTAATCCTTGTTCATCCTCAAGTAAGCCTAAAATAAACCTAAACTAATCCACTTTCATAGGAAATCACGATTGCATTTAGCTTATGCAATAAGCCTTTAAAACCCTCAGTGCCTATAGAGGATGAGTTATAGTCTTGTGAGGGTTTCTAGTGGTGATACCCACAAACTCCTATAAAAACTAACTTCCAACCATTATTCTAAGGAAGCAGTAAAGTAATATGGAAATGAAATCAAACAAGTGGTGAATTTAACCCTTAGTCATTTTAAAGTTAATATATTTCCACAGTAAGCATACTCAAGTATGTGTCAATAGTTAATATCAATAGTAACAAAACCATGCATGCTTCATACAAGTGAAATCCCTTAGAACCTTAGAAAAATCATTACCTAATCTCTAATGGAAGAGTTAAACATCATAGACTCTTCCTTTGGTACAAATCTCCACTATACCAAAGGTGCTATACGAAATCAAAAGGTATTCAACAAAGGTTGTAATGGGACCGAAGGGTAGTGATGTGGCTAAGAAAAAAAAAGGATAGGATGCAACAAAGGTTCTAAAATTTTTGTGGGATTAGAGATATAAAGTTTATCAATTGAGAATTCTCATACTCCACAAATTTCCACACCAGGGCTTATTGTTATTGAATTGGACCCCTCTTCATTATTCTTATTGATTTTGCAAAACTCGTAATATTTTTAATACTTTACAAAAAAAAATTGATGAGAAACTCCCCCACACTTATCTTCTATTCCAGCCCAAATTTCTTTTGCAAGCTCACCTTACCTTGTCAATAGAATGTCTTTTAAGCTCTAAATCATTTTTAGAACAAGTTTAGGATAATAGTGTATTTAGGGTAGGTAACCAAAGAAAAAGACTTATTTATTGAAAAACTCAAAGTAGCTCACTATGGGGGATGTTCTCTTGAAATATCATATAGGGAACAAACTAATTTGGCCATAGTGCTAGAAAGACTAATGTCTTAATTATTTTTCAAGTGGTGCTCAATTAGTCATTGGCCTCGACAGACCAAAAGGAAAAGTTCTAACACTCAAAAAGATTTATGCAAAAAGATTGAGTATAATTATCACAAAAATATATTAACCAATGAACAATATTAAAGCCCAAAACAACACCTATCATTAATCAAACCATATTATTCATACTTAATTTTAATCATTGAAGTTGGAAGAACATCTATGACTTAAAAAAATGTTAATAGACCCAAAAGAAAACACACTTGAATTTTTTTTAAAAAAATTTAGAAAGACACACATTGAACACACAAGTCATGATACCAACTATGCCCTTCCCAACCTAATCTAGACATTATCCTTAATGCCAAAAATAGATAGGAAAGCAGAGTTTAGAATATATTACCTGAAATGTTACTTAATGGAAAATAAATTAAAACAACATAATATATACACTATTAGTTGAAAGCATTATGTATAAATTTCATAGGCTAAGAGTCAAATTCATTTTGTATTTTCTAGCATTGTCCTTGTTGGACCAATCCACATGAGCCAAGGCTGGATCAGGTTCTGGAACATAGGTTAGAAGTTGATCAATCAGTTGGTCAGGGGTTGGAGCATAAATGAGAATTTGTCTCGCACATGGTGAAATAAAACCTTTTTCTACATCATGATCTACAAAAGATAGTAAACCATAAAAGAAACCATCAATATTAAGAATTCCTACAGGTTTTTGGTGAATGTTGAGTTGTGGTCCAAGAGACAACTTGGAATAATTCCTCCAGTGTACCAAAACCACCAGGTAGAGTGATGAATACATTTGCATTGCTTAACATGTTATGTTTTTTGTCCTGAATATGTGACACTTTTAGCTCATCTCCGACATGAGCAAAAGTAGCAACACTCCCCATTAACCCCAGACTGCCTCTTCTACACACTAAATGAATTTTTCTTTCTGTTAAAGTTCCACCAAGATTATTGATTGCCTCTATAAACTCACTATTTTTTCTTAGATTAGTTTCACAAAAGACACAAATACAATTGAACTTGCGAGTGGAAGAGACTTCCATTATTATTATTATTATTACTATTTTGTGAAAATGAGTTATGCAAAAATAAAGCACGTACAGTGCTATTTATTGAGATGTGAACAGGGAATGCATTTATTGCATATCTTTTTTCTTTTATAAAAAAAGTTGAAAATAAACACAAAAAGTTTGAAAAAAAAATAACTACTACACGTGAATGTACACATAGTTGTGAATGTAGCTCGTATCTTTCTCTAGTTTTACGTTCAGTAACAGCTTAAACACCCTCTATGGGTCGAGGATATGCTTCCCATTCAATTTTCTTATAAACTGGCAATAGCGTCTTTTAATATCAGATTCCCAAGATTATGACGCTCATATTCATCTCGAAAGTGATTTTATAAATTAATAATTGCACGATGCACGAATCTACAAGAATGCATCTCAAGACTCATCTAGAGACTCTTTACTTAGTCCATCCTTAATGAATTGAATTTTATCTTCTCAATTTTTAGAAACCACTCTTAAGGAACTTGCATTTTTTTGTTGTGTTTTGTTTTTGTTTTTGTTTTGTTTTGTATCAGTTGTTTGGGAAACTAATAAGTCTGATTCAATAGCCATGGAGTACCGTTATTCACCACTAAACTAGGAAGAATCATAATTTTTGATCATTTTCATAACTTTTGCTAAAAGTGCAAGTGTTTTTGAAAAGAGTGGGTCAATAAATTTGTAAGATTTTTGCAATAGGTTTCTTTATTGAAAAGTGACTACCATGTGCTCTTGCATGAATTTTTTTTTAAAAAATACTACCTAACACATTGTCAACATGCATTTTCGATTAGGACAAAATAAAATAGAAAAAAGTGCAAAAAATAAATGGATAAAAAGAAAAGAGAATGAGAATTAGAGAAAGTAAATATATATTATCAGCTCTTATAGTCTTCTTTTCCATCAATTGGGTTACCTCCTAATAAGTGCTTGGTTTAATGTCCTCAGCCCGACATTACCTCCTTCATCACTCATCAACATATGCTTCCAAAGCTATCATCCATGCAATCATCGTCTTATAATTTTGAAGCACCCAAATAAGTTTGTCCACTTATACTTGAGTGAGGTCCGTGAATGGTTTAAACTTCATTGTAGGTATATGCACCACAGAAGGTAGAAACCTCTCATTAGATATTGGCAATTCAACATAAGAGACATCTGTAATACCCAAGCCTCACACTACTTACTTGGTCAATGTGATTCATGCACTACATGCTACTTATATGCTAATTTGTATTAACATCTACATGACATCTTATATAGCATTCTTAATCGTTATACCTCTAATGCTATTACTTGATGTTAATGGTTGAGATCCTATAACCTAATTAAGTAATTCTATATGTAGATAAGAAAAAGAATAGATTGGTCAATATATTGGGTATTCATAGGTTATATGTTATAATTTTGGAAGTGTTAAAGGTGTCACTAGTAAGCTTATGTGATTCGATTCAATTAGATCAAGGTGTTTTAAAGGTATACATCCATAGATTAACATACTTTGGATATCGGACATGATATAATGTGATTTAAGTGTCATAATACAAGGTTCATATGTGCATGTGATTTTAGAAAATGAAAACTAGACAATCATTTAAGAAATTAGGGCATAATGTATTATCCGATCATATGGAGATTAAAGTAGGTTGTACATAGATAAATAAGTAATGAGAAACACTAGATTAGGGCTGTATAAGGTGTGAAAAATATCAGATTTGAACCACCACTTGCCACCTCAAGCTTCCACCTCAACCTTTCTTCATTTCTATCATTGAACACGACCATAAACCATTTTTTGAGATATTTCACATCCCAAAACTTCATATGAAATTTTAGAAATTGCTCTCAAGTAATTCCAAGTAAAGAAAAAAGTGAAGGAAGTAAAGGGAAGTAAGGAGGAGCAAGTTGAAGGTAAAATCTGTGCATAGGTGAGCTTTAACTCATGTTTTTGATTTAAGTTCTTGAATTTTTTGAGGTTTTATGATTTTTAAAGCTTCTATTATTGATTATAATCATGTTATTATGTTATTTGTGGTCTTATAATTCACAAAAGAAGGATTTTTAGTTGCAAAATCACAATAAAAATCACTAGGGACAGAAACTGTATACTTGCTGATTTTTTATATTTATGCTTTATATATGTATAATAACTTGATTACAACCTGTGTATTTCACCATATATGTGTTTATATATGAGTCTAGGTGATGTATGTAAGTTTAGAGAGGTTATAAATTGTAATATAGTGTGATAATTAAAGAGGTGCTCAAAACTGTCTTCTTTGAAATTCAGATTCTATCCTATGTGAATGGTGCTGGTTTTACATCAATAAATCCATTAGTTTTGGTAGTACTTTGACCTGGTTGTATCCTTATATATGTTATCTAAATATGGGAACAAGTTTGGAGTGATTGAATATACTTAAGGGTGCCAAAACTATTAATGTCATGAAGTGTTCAAAACTGTCGCGGTAGGAAAATAATTTGTTTCAGTATGTCGTAAAGAGAGCTGAACTTGGGAAGCTATATCCATGATTTCTAGCAATTATATGATATTTATACATTGATATATATGTTATCTAAGTGTGGTAAATTTTTTGGAGTGATTGGATATGCTTAGGGATGTCAAAATTATCATGCAACTAAATTGGACAGCAAGAAAATATGAAAAAGTGAATCTGTCCCATTTTATAACTTAGCATATTTCAACCTAGACATGTTGCTATTGAGTGGTAACAATTAGGTACATGATATTAGAGTTATATTACTTCAATTATATGATGTTTACATATATCTAAGATGAGAAATTATGGCATTTGAGGGACTAGATTGGGTCCTAGTTTGTGAAAGCATGATTGTTACCTAGATAGCTTGGTGTTTAAGGTCTTAGTATGATATTTTATGCTTTCAAATTGCCAAATTAGGAATGGCACTTGATGTTGGGTAATATTACTGGATATTTTACATCTAATATTGGAGAGGAACAATAAACAAATCTAGACTAAGCCACCAACCAAGTGAAAGGCAAGTAAAGATCCATTTACAACTACAATGCATGAACATAGTATGTCTTGAAGCATTTATACCTAATGTGTTGATGATATTAAATTTGACTGATAGTCTTATGATTCTTGAAACATGTTGAGAGCAAGATAACTTGTATTTCATATTGAACATACCATTCATGAGCATTTACATGTGTATGCACGGCATATGAGTATAGTGGAGGTTCTTGCATGCACGATATGATTTGAGACATGGTTTTCAGAAAGAAAATATTTTGGTTGGCCACTACTAGTGTACCGAGGCATGCGAGGCATGCTTATATGATATTTTAGGGCGCCGCGAGTGTTACTTCTCGGAGGATCACAGGGGTTGACAGGGGGTGTGCCTCTGGTGGTCACGAGAGGGTGGACCACTTGACTGTGCCCTTATTGACTCTACCAGTGGGAAGACTTTTGGAGGATCACAGGGGAAGACAGGGGGTGGACCTCTGGTGATCCCAGGAGATGGCCCTTGGATTGAGTCAATTTTTTTACGGCCATGTGATTATTAATATTGTTTAGAGCTCATCCGTTGCATAGTAGGTGGGCCAAGGGCACAATAAATGAAGTGATTTTTAATAAAAACTCTTTTATTTATGAGTACTCAATTTGACACATTTATAGCATCATATCTTAGAGTTGAGTTGCATGAGATTTTATATCATACTCTTGTCATGCATGCTTTTTACTTATTGAGCGTTAGCTCATGTAGTTCATGCATTGTAGGTGAACATGGCGAGACTTGATACCTCTGGTTTACTGGCTGGCAGTGGAGCTCCTATAGGCTTTTAAAGATTAATGTACTTGGATGACGACCTGTTGGGCTATTTTGTGGGCTGTGTTTTTGATTTTACAGTTATTGTATTATATTAATGTCTTTATCCTGTATATCACTTTCAAAACTCCTTTGTGATAGAAGTTTGGGTTTGTGATGGTTTTGATAGACTTGGTTAATGTTTAATAACTACCTATGTATATACAATATGACAGGATATGAAAGCACTTTACTTTTATCAATGTTTTGTTGAACTGAGTAAAAAAAAAAAGTATACACATGCATACTTGCACAAATTATGTTGCACAGGTTGTTTATATATATATATATATATGCATATTGTTGGGAGGTTGTGACAACATCATACATTGAATTTTTTTGGCAATGAATCCAGCCCCGTCACATCATTTTCCACATCCCCCAACATTTGCACATCCAACTTCTTTTCTTTCAAATCCTCCATAAGGAGATGTCTTTGTAAAGTAACATTTACTCTATCCTTGCTAGTGAACTCAAGTATTTGTTGTGATTTGGAATCAATAATGTCAACTGCAAAAACAACATTCACGTCAATAGGATATCTCATGGCTTCAAAAATATTATATTGTATAACCTTGCCAACAAACTTTATAGTAAAAGTGTCATCATTAACATCAATCTTAGCTTGGGTTGTCTTCATAAATGGTCTTCCCAAAAAAATATGTATAGGATTAGGGCCTGTGTTATCCTCCATCTTAATAACATAAAAATCAGCAGGGAAAACTATTCCATTCACCTGAACAAGAACATCTTCCACAACTCCCATTAGATATGCATTAGATCTAACATGCATTTTTCAAATATGGTCTTACCAATGGTACAAGGGATGGTAAAAGTGTCCAGATCCTTATACTTTAGAGGGAGTTTTCTTGGAAGAACCACCAAAACATTCTCCCCCACACTTACTTTTTCATCCCCATTCAACTTCCATTTGTTAGTTCATAGTTCTTTAAGGAGCTCAACATATCGAGGCACCTACTTGATCGTATCAAGAAGAGGGATGTTTACCTCCACTTTTCGAAAAGTCTGAAGGATTTTCTTTGCTTGCTCATTTTTCTTAGAATTTCCTAATCTACTAGGAAAAGGTGGAGGTGTTATATAAGTACAAGAGAGAGGTTTAGGGGTGATTACTGACTTTGGATTCTCCTTAGGATGAATAGTCTTGTTAACAACTTTTTCATTTTAAAGAGTTATGATTAAATTAGCCTCCTTGATTGAATTTTCACTTGAAGAAGAAACATGACACTAAGTGGAAGGATTATGTTGAGGTTGAGGAGGAAATTTACCTTTTTCATGAGTACGCAAATAAGCTGTCAGTGTTGAAAGTGTGCTTTTGATCTCATTGATGGCTTGTGAAGTTTGGTTATTGATGTTTGTTTGTCTATGCATGAATGCTTGCAAAGTCTCCCCAAGGGATTTTGTAAGTGGAGCTGGATAAGAAGAAAAGTTTGGTAGCTTTTGTGAATATACTGGTTGGCCACGGTTATCATCTCGCAAACTAAAATTAGGATGAGTTCTCCATTGTGGATTGTAAGTTTCAAAATATTGAGAATAAAAAGTTATTTGAATGTATGCATGATATTTGCTTGTGATGGAATATTTGGGCATTCATTGGTGGAGTGTCCTACAAGTTCACAAATGCTACAAACTTTTTCATCTTGCACAAATCTACTTTTCTTTACTTTTTTAAGTTCCATTACCTCAACTTTTCTTGTTAAACTAGCAATCCCAACATTTAGATCATCTTCTTGACTAAGGTAATATTTTTCTTTTCTAATAGAACCTTCGAAAGAATTAACACTATGCCATGATTGAGAGTTTTCTGCCAAATAGTCTAGATATTATAGGGCTTCATCAAGAAACTCGACATTACACATTGTTTCAACAGATTATTTTATTTTAGGAGTTAAATCTTTATAAAAGAAACTAATTAAGTGACAATTTTCAAAACCATGATGTGGGCATGAATTCAACAAATTTTTGAAATTTTCCTAACATTGAAAGAAAGCTTTATTAGAATTTTGAGAAAAATTTTGGATTAGTCTTTTCAAATCATTAATTTTATGAGTTGGAAAGAACGTTTTAAAAAATTCAGCTTGTATTTCTTTCCAAGTGCTAACTAACCTAGGTTTTAAAGAGTTAAACCAAGTTTTTGCTTTATCTTTTAAAGAAAAAGCAAGTAATTTGAGCTTAACGATCTCATTTGTACAAGTTTGATCTTTAAAAGTGACATACGCTTCATCAAATTCTTTTAGATGCAAGTAAGGCCTTTTAGAGTCTAAACCATGGAAATTAGGAAGTAAATAGGTCATACCTAGCTTGAATCGAAAGTTATTTGCATTGAGAGGAAAAATAAAACAAGAAGGACAAGAATTTCAAGGAGGTTGCAAGTAATAACGCATGGTATGCACCTGTTGATTCTCATTTTCATCATGGACACTTTCATTTTTAGCCATGGTGGACGTGTGTGGATGTGACTCAAACAAATTTCTAAATAAAGTTTCAGAATTATTTTTAACTAAACGAAGAGAATTATGATTATGATACATATGACCATATAATCATAAAGAAAATAAACACAAAATATTTACAAACCTGAATACTTACCTTGTCTTCCCCGGCTACGGTGCCAAAAACTTACTATAACTTTAAGGTTGCAAATCCAAGTGCAGGTTGTTTCAAGTAGTAAATTTTTTGGGAGTTCGAGGTCGATCCATAGGGAAGTTGTTTGAAGCTTTTTGAAGTTTTTGGGTTTATATTTCTTAAAAGATGTTGAATGTGGTTTAGAATATAAAGATATTTTTTTTGCTACAACTAAGAAATCAAAGTAATAAAAGTACTGAGGATTAGGGATTCGCTCTTGAGTTTTGAATATTGAAACGATTTTACTTCTTTTAAATACCACAATTGGAATCCATACGTAATCAAGGTTCCAATGGGAAGATGTTATCAAATAGCTCATGTATTAAGGTAGTCATGATATTGTCTTACTGTTTGTCTTACTGTTTGCAAATTATCTCTTAACACCAATAATTGTTTATGTGATCAAGTATTTATGAACATCTTAGATTCACATTAGTAGTTGGTGGGGTAGAATCGTACAATAAGCTAAATGAACCCAAGTATTTTTATGCCATTGGTGATACATAAATCAAGAATCACCATAAACAAGAAAGGTTTTAATGCTAACACTTATTTATGGGATTAAGTATTTATGCACACCTTTGTCTATAATAAATTAAGATTTCACATCAGCAGTCGGTCGGGTAGAACCGTACAATGAGCTAAATAAACCTAAGTATTTTTGTACCATTGGTGATACATAAATTAAGAATCACCACTAAATAATGAGGTTTTCAATCAAGAATTAAAATAACAAAACAACACACCTAAACATTATGCACCTTTATTATCGTTCCTCTTCCTCCTTCAAGAGCTTCACCTTTTCTTCTCAGCTTAAATAAAATTTAGAAAGACATAATGAAAGTAAAAAAGACTAAAAATAGAAGAAAAACTAGAGAATACATTTCTATTACTAATAGAAAACTTACATAACTACTAGAAAACTTCACCTAAAGAAAGACAACAATAAAACTTTATTTTCCTCTCTAAGGGTTTTTGTGTATCTTAAATGTTATCCAAGGGCTCCTATTTATAGAAGAGTGCCTAAATTGGCATCTCCAAATTCGCTCCAAATTAACTTAAAATGTCCTCTAAATTCACATATCCTTTTCAAATTTGAATTTTCTCACACATTCTTCTACATTCAATCAACTGAATTTGAAAATGTGATCAACATAAAAGTTGTAGATATGTCTATTAGCTTATTTTTTCCAACTTAAATCACCTAATTCCAACCACGAGATAGAAAGTTGTGCTTGATTCGAGGAGATGTGTCAACATAGATAGATCATTTCCAATGCACACATTTGAATAAATTTTATGCTATAATCAAGGCTGAATTAGGCTAAACTTCCAACACCAAAGTCGTAGTTATATCTCTTGGATTTCAAATAAATTAAGAATCAGGTCCATAAGACTTTTTGAGCATAGAGTTATGCCCAAAATATAAAAAATGCACAAGTCTAAAAATATGCTTATTTTGATTTAATGCAAGCCCAACAATCACTTGCAAAGTCCAAGTGATTTCTTGCATATATTTTTGATCTGCATAGGATGGACTAAGGTAAAAAAATGGCCCTTTTATTCTAATTATGATGCTTCTTTGATCTAATGAAATATTATTTCCCAACTTGCTCACGAAACATGTTGTCTTCTTCAGTTTTATTTTGGCTCTTTTTGATCTCTTTTTGTTTATTGATTCCCTAACACAAAACATTAATAAAAATATAATATTAAAAATAATAAATCAAGAAAATAAAATATGTCAAAATATGCACTTATGAGAAAAAATGTCAAAAATGGTCAATAAACATGCTGCAATACGTTGTTGATGTTGAAGAATGACTCTAGAATATAATCATATAATTTGACCATATGTCCCTCATCCTGTGACCAAATTTGACAAATGAAATATGAAAATATATTAGAAAAGATCTACAACTTTGATTCTTTACCTATCATCAGAATCTGGTTGTATACAACTTGAAAATTAAATTCAATTGGGTAGGTGGAAATTTAGAGGATTTGATGTAACAACTTACCAACTCTTGATAACTTGCATACCACTTGATTTTTTTTTAATTCATCCATTATATGTATGGCCTCTAGCATATCACAAGCACTATAAATAGGCCATATATTTAGCTTATATGAAGAGAGATGGAGGGGGCAAGAAAGAACAACATAGCTTTAACGTTGTTTCCCTTTGCACTAAGTTTTCTAGTAGTAATAAAGATGTCTTCTCTAGTTTTTTTTTCTATTTTTAGTATTTTCTACTTTCATTTTGTCTTTCTAAACTTTATTTTGCTGAGGAGAAAGGGTGAACCTCTTGATGGAGGAAGAACGGTTATGAAGGTAGATAATGTTTAAGTGTGTTGTATTATTATTTTAATTTTTTATCAAACCCTACTTGTTTTGTGGTGAATCTTGATTTATGTATCACTAATGACACAATAAATACTTGAGTTCATTTAGCTAGTTGTCCGGTTCTACTACACCAATCGTTAATGTAAAATCTTGATTTGTTGTAGATAAAGATGTGCATAAATACTTGATCCCATAAACAAGTGTTGGTGTTAAGAGATAATTTGCAAAAGTAGGACAATATCATGATTACCTTAATGCATGAGCTATTTGATAATATATTTCCATTGGAACCTTCATTATGTATGGATTCCAATAGTGGTAATTAAAAGAGGTAAAAAGAATAAATAATCATTTTTCTATCCAAAACTCAAGAACGGATCCCTAATCCTTAGTATTTTTATTACTTTGATTTTTTTTAGTTATAGTATACATTTTTTTTATATCATAAACCTCATAAAACCTATCTTTTTAGAATTATAATCCTGAAATCTTCAAACAACTTCTCAGTGGATCAACCTCGGACTTATGAGAAATTTATTACTTGACACAACCTGCACTTGTGTTTGCAATCTTAAAGTTGTAGCAAAAAGTCCTAATCTAATTTCCATCCAACCTTGGCTAAGGATTTTGGAGTCCTGTATAGTTGAACACATAGGAGATTCACCTATTCATCTAGATAGGCAGTAGATCCTTTGTTGGCCACCCATTAACCTACATACATAAAGATGTTATACCCAATGTAAACCCCTTATGATTGTCATACAACCAGGAAATACATCAAAGTGCAACATGTCATGCACAAGGCTACAATGGTGCCTCAAGTCCAAGGACTAATTCTTGCACTATCGTAATGAGGATATTTCCATTCAACAATAGGATATTTCTAATTGGGAACTTTCAAGAGTGGTAATTTAGTGTACTTGTTCCCTAACAAGCACCCACATACATACACTACTATATCCACACTAATGCCTATGGAATGAGGTATCCTTCTTTCGAGCTTACATCGTATGTACAAGTCTCAGTGGGATCATTGATGTCCCATCTCAATGATCCTTGACTTAGAACGTTTTAAGACCACAACCTTGGAGGCATATTCTAAGATTGCCATTAAATGTGCGACCATGCCCCATAGCTATATATGGTCTGAGGACTTCATATAAATTCTTAATATGAATATAAGATGAAAATTGACATTTAATGATATTAATGTGAATAAGATTGATTCCACAAATCAATTGGCTTGTTGGGCACTACTCTACAAATTGCACTCCCAAATTTTTTAGGTAAGAAACAAAGAATTTCAATTTACTAGCAAGGAATGAAGATTTGGGGACTTACCCAAGGTGTGGATACCTATAGAGGGGCGATGCTTGGAGTCCTTAGTGAATTAGTTTATAATTTTTACCTAATGATCCGAACCTATTTTGGAATGCCTATGACAATTTGAATTGTTTCATACCCTATATCAACAAAAGTGCTTGTAAAGATATAATTTGCAAAACTTTTGCTTTAATTATTAAGCGAGCAATTGGAAACACGAATTGAATACTCTCAATGAATTTAGATTATGCTTTAACGTATGATGTATTTTTTTAATTTAATTATTGAAAATTTTAAATTTTCATTATGCATGTTATTCCATAAATATGCGAACCCAACAGTGATATTAAAGCCTAGGTTTATTGTTCTGATTATTTTAGCAAATGATGCCTGGAAGTTATGTGGTAAAACTAGATTCTTTATATGTGATGAAATTATTTATATGATTTTATACTTGTGATTAATTATTTCAAATGTTAAAGGTTGAAACAAGAGGAAATTTTTTTAATGTTGGACATCAAGAAAAACAAGTTGCGTGTTTATTATTGTAGAAGTCATGTACTAGCATCGTGATGAAGTCTGGTGATATTGCGGCACCATGCCTACTGAGGCAATAGTGTAGTGGCACTGCTGTAGAGGCTTCAGTGCTGCCTACTGAGGCTTTAGTACCATGACACCATTTACAAATGTCACAGTGTGAGGCATGGAAAGGCTTCAATGCAGCAGTACAACCAAGGTTACAAGCATCACGGACCCACTGGGTTCTATACCTAATTTATTTTTCTTAAGTTTCAAAGTGTAGTCGTTGCACACTAATTTTGGTTAATTGATTTTTAAAATTAATTATTAATTTTAAATTAGTAAAAAGGTGTTTTTATTAATAACCAAAATTATAAATCCAAAAATTTAAATCATCACATAAGAAATGATAAATTTACATGCTTTGAATTTATTTCATGTGATGATTAAATTAAGCATGTATGGGTGTGTGAGTGATCATGGTTAAACCTTTATTAGATATTGTAACATCCCCATTCCTACACAACCATATATATTGTATAATTTGACATGATAGAACCTGTGTGCATGCATGGAATATATTTTTTTTTTACATTTTAAGAAAAGCTAAATCACTTCTTACATACACAACCCTGTTTAAAATAGAAGGATCAGTATTTATATAAAAACACAACACCCACAACGACCACAATATTTACATACTTATTTACAGTAAAGTTTTAAAAGAGAAATATAGTACCAATCTAAAAACATAATACACCAGACTCAAAATATAACAAGCCAACAAAATAGCCCAACAGGTCGTCATCCATGTACACACTCCCTCAAACACCTGCAGGAGCTC
Source organism: Paulownia fortunei (assembly GCA_019321725.1). Taxonomy (NCBI): domain Eukaryota; kingdom Viridiplantae; phylum Streptophyta; class Magnoliopsida; order Lamiales; family Paulowniaceae; genus Paulownia; species Paulownia fortunei. The sequence goes on from CM033121.1 coordinate 15,867,187, forward strand.
CAACAGCTGACCAGCCAGCCAAAGATGCTTCAAGCATCGTCGTACTCACCTACAATGCATAAACTATATGAGCTAACGCTCAGCAAGTAAAGATTATGCATGTCAAAGAATAATCCACAATATCAAGTCATGCAACTCAAAATGCTATGCTCACAATGCAATTTTATGCATCAAAATATTTCTCTCAAAATCATTTCTTTCTTGGGCCCCTGACCAACGCTACTATCCCATACACCGGAAAAGAGCTCTGTACACCGCCATAATCCAATGGCCAATAATCATATAAGCATGCAAATCCATGCATACTCCTACGCATGCAAATCTATGCACGCGAACCTGCAAATTCATGCATAAAACCGTGCAAATCCATGCATGCTTTGGTGCACTAGTAGTGGTCAGCAAAACATTTTCCTTTTTCTGAATCATGCCGTGCAATGCAAGATTTATCACAATGCTCGTATGTGATGCATGCACGTGCTAATGACAATGCCCATGTATGTATGCTCAATGGAGAGCCCTCTACTTTGCACATATGATTCATGATATTACATATAATTCACACATCTACTATGTCTATGCATTGTGGTTGCAAATGAATCTTTACTTACCTTTCACTTGGTTGGTGGCTTAGTCTAAATTTGTTTAGTATTCCTCTCCAACCTTAGATGTAAAATAGCCTGTAATATTACCCAACATCAAGCACCATTCCCAATTTGGCAAGTTGAAAGCACAAAATCTCATACTAGACCTTAAACACCAAGCTATAAACTATCAATCAAGCTTTCACAAACTAGAACCCAATATAGCCCCTCAAATACCTCAATTTCTCATCTTAAATACATGCAAACATCATGTAATTGAAATATTATAACTCTAATAGCATGTACCTAATTGTTAACACTCAATAGCAACATGTCTAGGTTGAAACATGCTAAGTGATCAAATGTGGCAGATTCACATTTTCATATTTTCTTGCTATCAAGTTTAGTTGCATGATAATTTTAACATTCCTAAGCATATCCAATCACTCCCAAATTTTTACCAAACTTAGATAACATGTATAAGGAGACAAAAAGGTCATATTATTACCAAAAATAATGGGTTTAGCTCCCCTAATTCAGTCTCCTTCACATCACACCAAAACAGATTTTGCTATTTTGGCAGTTTGAGTGTTTCTCCAATATCATTCTCTATTTTAATTTCCAACTGATAAAACTTCATTCCAATACTCTTAACTCATATATGGTCATGTAAATGATAATAATTATAGGTTTTATTCAACATACCATACACTTTTGAAGCCTAAAACACAAGAAAACAGTAAGATGACAGTTTCTGCCACAAGTATTTCCTATTAAGTGTTTGTCATCAAAAACCCTTTCTTTGTGCACCAAAGTCTAACTAAAAACTTCCTAACACTTTTATAAGAGATATTGAAAGCTTAATAAACAATAAAATCATTCATAATAATCTGAAAACCAAAGGCAAAACCATAGATAAGTGTTACCTATGCAGATTTTGAGGTTAACTTGATGGTAATCACTTCTCCTTTGCTTTTCTTGCTTTTATTTCAACTTGGAATCAATTTGGATCACTTGGAGACCTTAAGGTGTGTGTTTGGAAGATGAAAATGGCTGAAATGAGGGTCTGGTCGTGGCTTAAGGGTGAAGGGTTAGAGGTGTTAGCTTGAGATGTTAGCTTAAGCTTAATAAGAAAGCATGAGGTGGCAAGTAAATGGTAAAATCTGATTTTCTCCCTTATCTTGCAGCCATAATCTTGTGTGTCTCACCTATTTTTATTTGGTTGCAACCTATCTTAGTCACCATTCATTCCCATAGTTATTTCCTATGTCCGTTCATTCAATCTCCAAACTGATTCGCATCTGATTCTTAAAGAATTATCTAGTTTGCATTTCTAAAATCATATGCACATATGAGCCTTGTAATATGATACTTAAATCACATTATATCATGTCCAATATCCCAAGTATGCTAATTTACAAATATATACTTTTGAAATAACTTGATCAAATCAAATTAAACCGTATAAGCTTACTAGTAACACTTTTAACACTTCCAAAATTATAACCTATATATCTCATCTATATCTAATATTGATCCACCTCATTTTATTCTTATTTCAATATAAAATCAACTACTTAGATTAGGAAATTCAATAACTAATACCGGGCAAGAGCTTCAGAATTAAGTTTAATATTCAAGAATGTCGTATAAAATGAAATAAATTATGCAATGTCAATAGAAATGCAAATAGCATATAAAATTAACACGTAATGCATGAATCATATTTTCCATGTGAGTAGTAAGAGGCTCGGGTATCACATCCTCCCCTCCTTATAAAAATTTCGTCCCCAAAATTTCACTTACCGAAAAAGTTCAGGATACTTAGTTCTCATTTCATCCTCCCTTTCCCAAGTGGCCTCTTCTACCAATTGGTTTCTCCATAACACTTTAACCAATGGAATCTGTTTATTTCTCAGCTGCTTCACTTCTCATAACAAAATTTGTACAGGTTTTTCTTCATAGCTCAAATCTGCCTTTAATTCTACTAGTTCATTCTTCAGAATGTGAGAGGGATTAGCAATATATTTCCTCAGCATAGACACATGAAATACATTGTGTATTTAGGACATAGATATTGGCAGATCCAGTCTGTAAGCAACATCACCAATTCTTTCAATCACAGAGAATGGGTCAATGTATCTGGGACTCAATTTTCCTTTCTTTGCAAACCGCATGATGCCCTTCATTGGTGCTACTTTCAAAAATACCTGATCTCCTACCGCAAACTCCAGCACCCTTCTTCGTCGATCTGCATAACGTTTCTGTCGATTTTGGGCAGTTTGCATTCTTTGTCGAATCCGTGACACAGCTTCTATCATTTCTTGAATTATATCTGGGCCCAAAAGTTTATTCTCACCAACTTCATCCCAGTGTATCGGAGACCTACATTTTCTGCCATACAATGCTTCATAGGGAGCCATTCCAATGCTAGTCTGATAGCTGTTGTGTACGAAAACTCTACCAAAGGTAGGAATTTACTCCACTAACCTTGGAAGTCTAATACACAGGCTCTAAGCATATCCTCCAACGTCTGTATTGTTCATTCAGATTGCCCATCCATCTGAGGATGATATGCTGTACTGAATGATGATTGTGTTCCCAAAGCTTTGTGTAAACTCCTCCAAAAAGCAGACAAAAATCTTGAATCTCTACCAGAAACAATAGACAATAGCACACCATGAAGTCTGACAATCTCCTGAACGTATAATTGGGCATAGCGATCCATGGAATAGGTAGAACATATGGGAAGGAAATAAGCAGAATTGGTCAATCTATCAACGATAACCCAAATAGCATCATAACCCTTAGTAGTCTTTGGCAAACCAATTACGAAATCCATGGTGATTCTTTCCCATTTCCATTCTGGAATAAGTAAAGGTTGCAAAGTCCCTGGGGGTCTTTGATATTCGGCCTTTATCTACTGACATGTTAGACATTGCTCCACATGCTGGGCGATGTTCTTTTTCATACCCGGCCACCAATAATGCATTTTCAAGTCTCTATACATCTTGGTAGCCCCTGGATGTACTGAATAAGGGGTTGAATGTGCCTCTTTTAAAATGTCTTCCCGAATGTTATTAATATTTGGCACATAAAACCGCCCTCTAAATTGTAAAATATCATTCTGAGTCATCTCAAATTCAGGAGACTTCCCTGTAGCAACATATTTTCTCATATTGATGAGATATTAATCATCTCGTTGTCCCTGTTTGATCCTATCAATTAGCGTAAGCTGAAGCATCAGTGCTGCCAACTTTGCCTCTATTACTCCTGTCTGTAAAATCTCCATATTCATTTTCTTCAACTCATTCAGTTCTGGTTTCTGAATTAAAGCCATAGCTATTGTACTTTATGTGGATTTTCGGCTCAATGCATCAGCTACAACGTTGGCTTTACCGGGGTGGTAATTGATCACACAATCATAATCTTTTACCAGTTCTAGCCATCTTCGCTGCCGCATATTCAACTCTTTCTGTGTGAAGAAGTATTTGAGGCTCTTGTGATCAGTATAGATCTCGCACCGTTCACCATATAAATAGTGCCTCCATATTTTAAGTGCAAATACTACAACAGCAAGTTCCAAGTCGTGTGTGGGGTAATTCTTTTCGTACTCTTTAAGTTGCCTGGATGCATACGCAATTACTTTGCCATTCTGCATCAGTACACATCCTAATCCATTCTTCGACACGTCACTGTAAATTATGAATCCTCCCGTACCAGATAGAATTGAGAGAATAGGTGCTGAAGTAAGCCTCTTTTTCAGCTCCAACCCCAGGAAAGCGCATACACTTCAACATATTATGCTCATAGATGTACCCATGAACTTTTGGTCGAAATACAAAGTTGCTCAAATGATCTATGATGATGCCTCATGCTCTTGCTTGTTCAGTGGTTTCTTTGGCTATTCCATCGACATTAAGCTTGAACCTGCTTGCATTTGGTTTTCTCCAAATGACTGCCAATGCCTTCTTCTATAACTCCGTTAGAAAATGGAACCCGAGTTGTGAGGTCACTTGAAGATCCCCTTGCTAGAGCTTCCTATTAAGTTTCCCACATCTAAAGAGAAGAAAAAGGTTATTAAAACTTTCCAGATCCTTTATTTCTATGTTTGGCATCATTTCTGTCTATCCATAAGAACCAAAGTATGAGAAAGGAGAGAAGAATGCAAATATGTGTGGGTTGTGTGAATGTGTGGATAGTTTCAAGTATTGGAGAAGGAGGGTTGGATTATGTGTTTGGGGGAGTAAATGTTAAGCATATTGGTGAGTGCCCCCAAATTGCTCTAGCTATTAGACCAGCATGCCAATCAATAGTTGCTTCTATACTCTTTATAAAAATAGTTTTATTTGAAATATATTAATAACATTTGCATTTATTTATCTTCAATTGCACTTAGATAATTAGATAAAGTTCTTAGACTATACTTAGTTGATTGGATCAATTAGTTAATGGGCTTAAATTAATTTAAGGACTTAATTTAATTAACCAATTTAAAATAATATAATTATTTAAATTGAGCCTAATTTAATTAGGTAACCTTTTAGAACCAATGAATGAATGAATTAGATCAATTAAGTTGGACTTGAATAATTGATTGAGATCAATTAGAGTCCAAACCCAAGTTAATGGGTTCACATGAGAGGCCCATTAGGAGTCTTTAATTGGAGAATAATAAGACTCTTTATCTCAGATGGAAAAAAGATCAAAAGACGTCTAGTCTTGAAGGAAAGAGATAAGATAAGAAGGAAAGAGATCAAATGTAATAGTATTAGGGTTGAACAAGGGTGTGTATTTATATGGTCAAAAAATCATTTTAAGAAGAAGCAAATTTTCAGCCACTACAACACACATATGCGCCTCTGTCTCTCTAGTCTTGTTCCATCAAAAGATTCCATTCCTTTTGATTAAAGTTCAAGGCTTCATTCACCTAGTTGAATTAAGAATTGAACTTTACTCCTGAAATCTAGATTTGAAACAAAAGATCAAAATTCTCCAGCAAGAATTATTGATTTGTGGACTTGCTCGAGGTGTGGATACGAGTAGAGAAAAGACACATGGATTCCTAAGTGAATCAGTTTCTGATCTGAATATAATTTGAATTGTTCTAATATCTTAATCAACATAAATGCAATTATTTTAGGTATTAAGTGAGTAATTCCAAACACAACCGATTAATCATCTTGAATTCAGGATTGCATGTATTAAATTTGTTTATAAATGTTTTAACTTTTAAATTTTACTGCATACTCATCCCATGATTATTCGAACATAATAGCGGGGTTAGAGGCTAGGTTCCTATGATGAAATTTGTACTTAACTATATGTTTTTTTAGGATTTAAAAATTAGGAATTTTTACATGTTGATTTAATTGAATCATATACTCAACACATAAAATAAACAAAAAAATTGCTGCCTTGAAACTACCACCTACTGCCTTGATTGACACAATGGTTGACTGCTACTCAACACATACTAGTGCTTTAGGCAATATGACTGGTTGGAGGCACAAAGCTGCCCGCGACAAGTCATAGCGAGGCTACCGGGAGGCAAGCCATATAAGACGACACTGGGCATTGCCCACCATCAGTGCAGTTGCCCAGGCTAGGTGACTGGGTTTTGCCCCATTGCATTGGGCATGATTGCCCAATGCCCCTACAACAACTTGGGCATATTGTCAAGCCTAGATAGGTATCTAATGGTGGCCTGACACTTGGCTATGAGGCCTAGCACAATATTAAGCATTGTTGTCAGATGTTAGGCATCATGACGGCAAGTGATAGTCTAGTCACAACTCATTATCGTGCGCTAAGTGTGTGTGCTTGTGCTAAACTATATGTCAGGTGCTTGGCGCCTGACGCTAGACTGTGTAACGGGCAACACCCATCCCACATTATTCTCTTGGTCAATATCATTCATGCATTACATATTATTTATATGTCAATTGCATTCATAGTGGCATAACAGAATTCATTTCATCTTATAAGGACATTCTTGAGCATTAAGTTCCAAAAATTCTTGTATGTGTTAATTATCAATTTTATCAAATCTAAGTAGTCAATTTTACATCGAGATAAGAGAGGGAATTAGGTTGATCACTACATTGGATAATCGTGGTCATATGCTATAGTTTTTGGAAATATTGAAGGTGTTAGTAGTAGGCTTGTACGATTTAATTCGATTTGATCAAGGTGTTTCAAAGGTATATGTTGGAAAATTACATACTTAGTATATTATATATGATGTCCATGGTTGAAATGTAATATTACAAGGCCTAGATGTGTGTAAGATTTATTGAGGTACAATCTTGACAATTGTGTAAGAATCGGGGGGCCAATCGGGTTAGAAATTAAATGAATGGTTAAAAATTAGTGTTGGAAATATTTATATGATCTTGTGGCAATTAAGATAGATTGTAATGAGATGAATAAATATGGGAAACACTTGATCGTGTTTGTCTAAGATGAGTGTAAAATTAGATGTTGCCACAGGATAACAACTCATGTTTCTTTGCCACCTCATGCTTAAGCACCTCAAACTTCTCTTTATTCCTAAGCAAGAAGCCATGATCAAGACCATTTCTAACCTTATTTCATCTTCAAAACATCCATATTAAGCTCCCTAAGGTGTTCTCAAGTGGTTCCAAGTGAAAGAAAAAGCAAAAGAAGAAAAAGAAGCAAAATGAAGTAGCAATCAATAAGTAAAAGTGAAAAAACTGAACCTAGGACAAGTTAAATATTGGCAGAATTTATGTGCTTTGAATTTATTTCATGAGATGATTAAATTAAGCATGTATAGCTATGTGGATGATCATGGAGCCTAGACGATTTCATGGATATTTCATGTTTATGGTTTTATCATTTTTGGGTTTTAATTAAAATGAGGCTTGTGTATCTCATCTTTTCTCTATTTTTCTCTGAATGTAAACTCTCTCTCTCTCTTATGTACCTCCCCTTGGAAGGAATTCCAAGAATCTTTGTTAGGTGATAGCAATTGTAATGAGAGTAGTCATAGAATGTGAGTTTTTCTCTTTGTATTTTGGTAGATAATACAAGAACAAGGAGCAATATAGAGAAAAAAGTAAGGAATGAAGGCCCATAAATGTATGAGTATATATTCATGTAATAGATAGGGATCTATTTTTATTTTAATTGCTACCCTTATACTAACCTAGATCTACTTTAGCTCGAGTAGATCACATTAGATATGACTCATGATCATCCCTATATTTATGTATGTATGGTGATGCATGCTTAGTTTATTTAATGTTTTTTTATGAGTATGCTTATGATCACTAGGATAATGTAACATTAAATAAATGAAATTAGGAATAATAAATAAGGTTTTGGAATTATAAAATCAGACCCTCACTTGAAAAGTCAAGTTTAACAAATTTTTTAACTAAATTCCATTTCAAACAAATATGAAAAAATTGAGTTGGACTCAATTGTCCATGCCTGTCAACAAAAGTAATTGACATAACAATGCTATCATATTTATAACACTATCCATAAGCCATGGAATGCCTAAATCATGTAAAGTTGTGATCACTATTAAGCATAGAGATGCCTATGAGATGGACTTGTCTTTACCATCATCTATGAGTCGTGAGATGTTTAGATGCTCCATCTATATGGAGGTTTAAGGGGTCATGCTTGACATTTAGTAATTTGATCATAAATAGTAATGTGATCATAAATTGGAACATATGATAAGATGTAAGGCAAAATAGCTTGAGTGTTGCACGGTAATGCAATTGCTAATGAAGTTAGCTACCTTTTAATATTTTATATGAACTCATGAAATTGAGCATGCAAAATATTAATTGGACCTCAAGCCCACTAGAAAATTGGATTTCCCAAATTACCATTTATAAGGTGATGGAGTTTGAATAAAATAGTGGGAGACATTTACAGTTAAAGACCATATTATAGATGAATATATTGTTGAATGTATGCTTAATTTTTTGCCTCACATATTTTGTAGATCAGATCTCAAAAGCACCAAAAATCTACTTGCATCAATTCTGGACATTAATAAACTTATTGGTTATAATTATATAGATTAGCTTGGGAACCTTCGGATTATTCTCCAGTCGAATAAAAGGGCTTATGTCCCTAATGTAATAATACTGCCAGCTCCGATGATGAATGCAACTGAGAAAGAGCTTGTAGAACATTGCAAGCAAGTCGAGGATGATTTGCATGCCCAGTGCTACATGTTAGTATTGATGTCCAACAAGTTGCAGTGACAACACAATAATCTGGCACATGCTACCGAGATTCACTTCACCTGCAAGAGTTATATGGTGAACACATATGTCAGGCGAGATATCAGATCTCGAAAGATCTTTTTCAAACCCTCATGATGAAGGGTTCTTCAATCCATGCACATGGGCTGAAGATGATAGGCCTCATAGAAAGGCTCGAGTCAATGTGAGTCATTTTGGATAACAAACTCTACATTGATCTTATCCTACAGTCTTTACCAAGCATGTTTGACACCTTTGTGGTGAACTTCAACATCATAAGATGGAGACAAGCCTTCTTGTGCTGGTCAACATGTTGAAGATGGTTGAATCCATTGTGAAGAAGGAGAAGTCTGTCATGTTCATTGGCTCCTCATCCTAATCTAAGACTACGATTCTTATAAGAAGGGCAAGGGCATAAAGGCCTCTGGTAGAGTGGTAAACGGTTCTAAAGACAATGACAAGTACTACTATTGCGGCAAGCCGAGGTATTGGAAGAGGAACTACAATGCTAGAAGGGTCCTGGTATGTATTTTATTGAAGTTAATCTTTTGGTTAATGATGCGTCTTGGTATTAGATATTGCATGTGGTTCTCATCTTTTTGTAATAACTTATAGGTGATGACAAGAATCAGAGGCTAAGTAAGGAGTGATAACCCTGAGGCTAGCAAATAAAGCAAGAGTTGCTACTTTAGCCATAGAGGTTGTTGTTTAATTTATGTTGGTACTTTGTCAAATGATTTATATACTATCACAACCCAAAACTCCATCTTTCATATTTAATAAAATAAGTGTATATTAGATGATCATAGTTCCACATACTTGTGGCATGCTAGACTAAGCCATATCTCTAAGAAGAGAGTTCACAAGATGACACAATTGCTTGGCCTCAAGGATGAGCAAGAAATACCAACATATGAATCTTGCCTTAAGGGAAAGATGACGAAGTCACTAATTATTGGACAAGTGGATCATGTTAAAAATCCCTTTAGATTTGATCCATATGGATATATACAGGCCACTAAATGTTAGTGCTCGAGAAAACTACTACTACTTCATTATATTTTACCATTGACTTTTGTAGGTATGGGTATGTGTATCTTTTGAGATACATGTTTGAAGCCTTTGAAAGGTTCAAAGACTTTAGGCATGATGTGGATAAACAAATCGGGTAAAGTAATTAAGACTTTCAATCTAATCGAGCAGGAAAATATTTGAGCTTGGAGTTTCTTGATTATCTAAGAGAGAATGTGATTCTCTTGCAGTAGACTTTGTTCAATGTACTTGTTTCTTAACTAGCACCCGCATATGTGCATTAGTGTTTCCATAATATTTCCCATGGAACGAGGTATCCTCTTTACGAGCCTACATTGTATGTGCAAATCTCAATAAGATTGTTGATCTCCCATCTAAATGATCATTGACTTGGAACGTTTCAAGACCACAAACATAGAGCTATATTCCACGACCACTATCTTATGCAGGACCGTGCCCCATAGCTATGTATGGTCTAGGACTTAATCTAATTCTTATAATTTTAAAATGAAGATTGCCATTATATAATATGAATATGGATAAGATTTATTCTAAAAGAGTATAAAGATAGCAAAAGCAATTGGCTTGCCGAGGCACTACTCTAACATCATGTGTTTTTAATGAAAGAGATGATCAATATTACTCAACAATAATAGAATATGGAGAAAACCAAGCTAAGAAGATATACAAAAGATGGTTGATCTAAAATTGTATGAAGATCAACTTGAAGGTGTTATTCCCAATACCATTGGAGATTCAGATAATGAATAAGACAACTCACAACCAAATAATCCACTTCAGACCGAACAATGCAATCAGAAAATAATTGAGTCACCTAAAACTTATTCGACTAAACTTCAACCTAATCTTAGATGGCTTAGAGACCATCCAACAGAGTTGGTAATTGGATCACCAACTACAGGAGTTGGAACCAAATCACAACTCAAAATGAAGCAATGTTCCTTGAATTTATTTCATAGAACAAGCTCAAAAGCATTGAAGAAGCTCTAGGCCATCTAGGCTAGATCAAAGACATGCAAGAAGAACTCAATTAATTTAAAAAAAGCAAAGTCTTGACACTTGTTCCTAGAGTAACTTAGCAAGGAGTTATTGGGAAAAGTGGGTCTTTTGATATAAGATGGATGATCAAGTAATTATTGTGTAGATTTTGAAGAAACATTTGCTCATGTGGTAATGCTTGAAGCAACTAGGATTTTTCTCACATATGAAGCCTATAAAAAAATTATAGTCCACCAAATCAATGTAAATAGTGCATTTTTAAATAGGAAGCTGCAAGAAGAGGTGTACAAAGAACAACTTCCAGAATTTCCTACCAACTCTCTATTAGAGTTCATATACTAACTGGAGAAAACACTCTATGGATTGAAGTAAACACTTTAAGCCTGCTGATGCAGACGAAGTCTGAAATGAGTATGATTGGTGAACTTAACTTCTTTCTTAGGCTTCAAGTCAAACAGTTGAGTGAAGTAGTATTTATCAATCTAGCCAAGTACATAATGGATATCCTAAAGATATTTAGATTGAAAAACTCCACTACAGCAAAAGTCCCCAGGGGAACATCCACCAAGCTAGACAAAGACAAAATGATGCAGATTATGTAGGTTGCTAAATAGACAGAAAAAGAATTAGTTAAACATGTTAAATGCTAGGTAGTTGACTGGATTCATGGTTCAACAAAAAGAAAACTTTCATAGCCACATCTAGAGTAGGGGCTGAGTACATTACACTAGGAAGTTGTTGTACTCAAATACTCCGGATGCATTAATAGTTAAGGGACTTTGACATTGACACGATGCTGACACTGATCTACTACGGTAATATAAGTGCTATTGCAATCACATACAACCCAATTCTATACTCAAGGACAAAGTGTAATAAAACTAGACACTATTTTATCAAAGACCAAGTAGAAAAGAAGAACATATCTATCAAATACATCCAACACTTAGAATCAGCTGGCTAAAATTTTCATAAAACTCCTTTACGACTTCAAGTATTAGGAAAATTAGGCATGCTTAATAGAAATATTAATATTGTTAAGGCATGTTATTAAGGGAAAATACATATGATTTAGGGGTATGATATATATCTTAGGGGGAAGGTTTTAATTGATAGACACTTATTAAGATTAGAGATTTTTGTTGGGATGTTATTATGTCAATGGGCTAAGTTACTTGGCAATGAAGTTGAAATCATTTCATATACATTAGTTATTTTATCAGCAAAAATTCTTTTCTTTTTAAAAAGAATTAGCTTTACGACTTTTCACACAAAACTATCAGAGGCGCATTGGTTACTGATGTATCAATTCAAGCCGTTATCATTTTTAGCCATCAGTAAGTTTTTACACATCTACCCATTACAACGAAAATCCAATATCAGACTATAAGCTTATTTCTCTTAACTACTACAACTTTAAGGTTGCAAACCTAAGTGCAGGTTGTGTCAAGTAATAAATTTCTCATGAGTTCGAGGTCGATCCACGTGGAAGTTGTTTGAAGATTTCAGGATTATATTTCTAAAAAAATGGTCTTTATGTGGTTTAGAATATATAAAAGAATAATGTATGCTATAACTAAAAAAAAGCAAAGTATTAAAAGTACTGGAGATTAGGGATCCACTCCTGAGTTTTGGATAGAGGAATGCTTATTTATTCTTTTTACCTCTTTTAATGCCACTATTGGAATCCATACATAATGAAGGTTCTAATAGGAAGATATTATCAAATAGCTCATGTATTAAGGTAATCATGATATTGTCTTACTATTTGTAAATTATCTCTTAACACCAACACTTATTTATGGGATCAAGTATATAATCACACTTTGTCTACAACAAATCAAGGTTTCACATTAGCGGTTGGTGTAGTAAAATCAAATGTCTAGCTAAATGAACCAAAGTATTTGTTGTGTCATTAGTGATACATAAATCAAGAATCACCACAAAATAAGTAGGGTTTAGATAAAAAATTAAAACAATAATACAACATACTTAAATATTTTCTACCTTTATAACCATTCTTCTTCCACTTAAAACAATAATACAACACATAATTTGCACACATAATTTTCGCCCTTCATTTTTTTGAATATGTGCTTTTACCAAAACCAGGCATTTATTTAGTAAGCAAGTTTCAAGACTCATATGAAAACTCACATGCTACTCTTACTTTTGCATCAATTATCCATCGTATGTCTACTAGAATACCTTTATGCATAAGCATTCTTAATCTTTCAATCCTAGTTTTATAAATTTTTAAAATTGCATTTTTAAGAAGAAAAGAAAATCGCTTCTTGAGAGTTAGAATAATATCATCCATTTTAAAAAGAACAAGAAAAAAAGAATGAGAAAAAAAGAAACTTTGCACAAAGATTTCAGTTGTTTGGAAAACTGATAAGTTCAACTTTAATAGTCATGGAGTATCGTTATCCACTTAATCAGGAAAGGAAAAAAATAAAAGAAAAAAAGCCTACAAAATAAATTAAGTTAGAGAAAATAAGTATATATACACACACTAATCATAATAAGGGTGAGAAAGAAAAAGAATTTCCTCTTGTGAAAATTAATTTTCTAGAAGCGATTTGAGTCTTTGTCCATTTACTTTGAATACGTTACCATTTTTCGGATTCTCAATATCAATCACCCCATAAGGATATACATCTTTTATAACAAAGAACCGCTCCACCTTGATCTCAACTTTCCAAGAAATAAATGCAATCGAGAATTATAAAGTAAAACCTTTTGACCAAACTCAAATATTTTACTTGAAATTTTATTATCATGAAAATCTTTGATTCTTGCTTTATGAATTTTAAAATCCTTATATGCATCATTTTTCAATTCTTGAAATTCATTGATTTGCAATTTGTACAATTTTGAAGCTTTTTCAAGGTTGAAGTTAAATATTTTGATTGCCCAATAAGCTTTATATTCAAGTCCAATAGGTAAATGACAAGTTTTTTCGTAAACTATCCTATAATGAGACATACCTAATAATGTTTTGAAAGCAGTTCTATATGCCTAAAGTATATTGATAAGTCTAAGAGACCAATCTTTACAATTTGGGTTAATTGTATTTTCCAAAGTTTATTTTATCTCCCTATTTGCAAGTTCAACTTGTCCATTTGTATGAGGGTAATAAGGGGTTGCAACTTTATGTATGATTCCATATTTCCTCATTAAAGTTTCAAAAACTTTGTTACAAAAATATTTTTCCCCATAACTGATGATAGATTGAAAAATTTCAAATCAACTTAAACTATTTTCTTTCATTGTGATCATTATTTCGATAGGGAATTGCCTCGATCTATTTTGAGACATAATCTATGATGACCAATATATAAATAAAATCAAATGATAATAGAAATGGTCCCATGAAGTCAATACTCCAAAAGTCAAAGGTTTCAATCACTAGGATAGGGTGTAGGGGGCATCATGTTTCGCTTTAAAATAGATCCTAACTTTTGATAGTTTTCACAACTTTTGCAAAAAGTGTAAGTGTTTTTGAAAATAGTTGACCAATAAAATCCACATTGCAAGATCTTTGTTGTGGTTTTCTTTAATGAAAAGTGACCACTACATGCTTTTGAATGACATAATTTAATAATATTACCTATCTTATTGTCAGGCATGCATTTTTGAAAGATTTGATTAAGACAATATTTGAATATGTATTAATCATCCTAATAAAAGTTTTTCACCTTAGTTAAAAACTTATTTTGTTTTGGGAGTTCTAATATGATGACATCTTTCTTGTTACAAGAAAATTAACAATGTCAACAAACCAAGGTAAAATAGAAACATTAAATACTTGTTCATTAGGGAAAGAGTCATTAATGGGTGTGATTTGAAATGTGTCATCACAAACAAGTTTCGACAAATGATCAGCCACTGCATTCTCTATCCCTTTCTTATCTCAAATCGTAATGAATTCTTGGAGTAAGAGAATTCACCTAATCAGTCTAAGTTTGGCATCTTATTTTGATAAAATATATTTCAAAGCTGCATGATCACTAAAAACAACAACTATTGAGCCAACAAGATGAGATCTAAATTTGTCCAATGCAAATACTACAACAAGTAATTGTTTTTCAGTTGTTGAATAATTCAATTGAGCACTATTCAAAGTTTTACTTGCAGAGTAAATGACATATGATTTCTTATCTTTTCTTTGTCCTAAGACAGCTCTAACAGCATAGTCATTGATATTATACATTATTTCAAAAGGTAAAGTCCAATCTGGAGGCTGCATGATTGAAGTAGACGCAAGCATGCTTTTAAGCTTAAGAAAAGTGTGTTCATAATTTTTAGTGTCTTTTATTAGAAGATTACACAAAAATTTAGATATTATACTAAAATTTTTGATAAATTTTCTATAAAAACCAGCATGTCCTAAAAATGATCTTACCTCCTTCACAGACTTTGGTATTAGCAAATTGACAATTAACTCAATTTTTTATTTGTCTACTTCAATACCTTTTGATGAAATAATGTATCTAAGAACAATACTAGGAGATGGCATTTCTCTGAATTGAGTACTAGATTCTTTTCTCCATACCAGATTAAAACCTTTTCTAAATTAGACAAGCAATCGTCAAATGAATTACCAAAAAAAAAAATCATCCATGAAAATTTCAGGAAAATATTCAACCGTGTCACTAAAAATACTAAGTATGCATCATTGAAATGTAGTTAGTGTATTACATAATCTAAAAGGCATTATTCGACATGCAAAAGTACCAAAAAGACATTTAAAAGTTGTTTTCTCTTAATCTTCAAGTGCAATTGCAATTTGATTATACCCACAATATCCATCTAAGAAGTAGTAAAATTTATGTCCCGCAACTCTTTCTAAGATTTGATCCATGAAGGGTAGTGGAAAATGATATTTTCTAGTAACTGAATTGGGTTTCCTATAGTCAATGCACATTCACCAACCAATAACAGTGTTAGTTAGAATTAATTCATCATTCTCATTCTTAACTATAGTAACTCCAGATTTCTTAGGTACAACTTGAGTAGGGCTTACCCATTTGTTGTCATAAATATGATTAAATGATTCCATTATCTAAGAGTTTAATAATTTTATTTCTCACTATTTCTTTCATATTAGGATTTAGCCTTCGTTACATCTCTCTAGAAGGTCTAATATTTTTCTCTAGATAGATGTTATGTGTACAAATTAAAGAACTAATACCTTTAATGTCAACAATGGTATATCTTAAAGCATTCTTATGCATTTTTAGAGTTTTGATCAACTTACCTTCTTGGGATACATCGAGTTTTGAAGAAATTATTACTGGAAAAGTTTTATTCTCACCTAATAAAGAGTATTTCAAATTAATCATGGGAGCTTTAATACTTGATGGAACAGATTTTACTGTTAATGATGAAAGTTCTTCAAACTTTGGCTTCCAAAAATATTTTTTTTATACCTGCAAAAATTTAGAGAGTAATAGAGTGTGCCTTTTTACAAATACTTTCACTTTCAAAACAAGTCTGCAAAGGATCTGAAGAATTAGCGGTAGTAAAATATTCATGAACATGTTCCTCGTGCAGGTTGCTGGGAGAAGCCCTAAAGAGGGCTAAAAACCCATTTTCCCCCTTTTATCCACGTGACAATGTGTAGATACTAATAGGACAACTATGCACATCTAGGCATTATCTTCAGCCTCTTTAAACCCATTTTTGGCCATTTTCTAATCCAAACGGACTTTTGGTGTCTTTATACTAATTGTATCTCTATGTCTTCTATTTCCATAGGCACTTGAATCAACTAATTATGACATATGTGGAGATAGTTATTCCCGAAATACCAAGATGTGTCGTAGTAGAAAATTTCAACCCAGTGCTGACTTTTCAACTCAGTTTTTCTCATTAAGATAGATAGAATTGGATTCTGTGGTAAACATAGAAGTTATAGATATATCTAGTATCTTTCTATTGATTTAATAATCAAGTTAAAATCATAGTTGAGAAAAGAGTTATGATTTAAATACGAAAATTACCATCAATAGCACCACAATTCAGATTCAACATTTCAACCAAGTTTTTGGTTTCTTTCCATTTTCTTCTCCTTTTGTCATTACCTATAAAATTTCAAACTAAATGCATAAAAAGTAACAAAAATACTTGAAAACAAACCAAATGTTAATCAAAAGGTATATGAATTATTGGTATAAAACCAACTTATCAACATGCTCTATATCCAAAACATTGAAATCCACTCGAAAGTAAAACTTATCAATTTGTACCAACACAACTTCTACTACTCCCTTTGGAACTTTAATCAAACGGTCAGCTAGTTGGAGTACAACGAAAGTTATTTTAAGTTCTCTCAAACCTAACTGTTCATAAACTGAGAAAGATAGAAGATTTACACTAGCACCAAGATCAAGCAAAGCACGCTCTATTCTCGTATTTTCTATGGTATATGAAATGGTTGGACAACCTAGATCTTTATACTTGGGTGGAGTGAATTGTTCAATGATTGAACTAACACTTTCAGTTAAAAATATCTTTTTTTGTACATGAAGTTTTCTTTTGATTATACACAAATCTTTCAAAAATTTGGCATAAGAAGGAACTTGTTTGATTGCATCTAACAATGGAATATTAATATTGACTTGTTGAAAAAGTTTAAAGATTTCAAAAATTGAGTTCAATTTCTGAGTTGGTTGCAATCTTTGATGAAAGGGTGCTGGAGGTAAATATTTTTTTTTTTCATCATTTTCACACTTACCTTCATTAAATTTACCTATATTGTCAACACTATTTTCATTTTTCATTTCTGAAGGTGGATTAGAAACTTTCTCCTTGGGATGAATAGTCTTGTCAACAACTTTTCCACTACGAAGAGTTATGACTAAATTAACCTTTTTGACCAAATTTTTACCTAAAGAAGAAATACGACACTAAGTGGAAAGATTAGGTTGAGGTTGAGCTCGAAAGTTACCTTTTTCCTAAGTGTGCAAATAGACGGTTAGTGTTGAAAGTGTGTTTTTGATCTGATTGATGCTTGTGAAGTTTGATTATTGATGTTTGTTTGTTCATGCATAAATGCTTGCAAAGACTCCTCAAGGGATTTAGTATGTGGAGCTAGATAAGAAGGAAAGTTTGGTGGTGAATGTAGCGGTTGGGCATGGTTATCATCTCGCCAACTAAAATTGGGATGATTTCTCCATTATGGTTTGTAAGTTTTGTAATATGGAGAATTGAAAGATTTTTTGAATGTGTTCATGAAATTTGCTTGTACTTGAATGTTTGGACATTCATTGGTGGAGTGTCCCATAAGTTCACAATTGCTACAAACTTCTTTCTCTTGCACATATTTGATTTTCTTTACTTTTTTAAGTTCCATGGCCTCAATTTTTCTTGTTAAACTAGCAATTCTAGCATTTAGATCATCTTCTTGATTAAGATAATATTTTTCTTTATTACTATTAGCAAGACTAGATCTAATAGAACCATTGGAAGAATTAACACTCTGGCATGATTGAGAGTTTTCTACCAAATGGTACAAATATTTTAAGGCTTCATTAGGTTCTTTATCAAGAAACTCACAATTATACATTGTTTCAACAAATTATTTTATGTTAGGAGTTAAACCTTCATAAAAGAAACTAATTAAGCGCTATTTTTCAAAACAATGATGTGGGCATGAATTCAACAAATTTTTAAATTTTTCCCAACATTGAAAGAAAGCTTCAATAGAATTTTGAGAGAAGTTTTGGATTTGTCTTTTCAAAATATTAGTTTTATGAGTTAAAAAGAACTTTTTCAAAAATTCAACTTGCATTTCTTACCAAGTGCCAATTGACCTATATTTTAAAGAATTAAGCGAAGTTTTTGTTTTATTTTTTAAAGAAAAAGGAAATAATTTGAGCTTAATAATCTCATTTGTACAAGTTTGATCATAAAAAATGGCACATACTTCATCAAATTCTTTCAGATGCAAATAAAGATTTTCAAATTCTAAACTATGAAAATTAGAAAGTAAAGGAATCAAACCTGACTTGAATCGAAAGTTATTTGCATTGAGAGGAAAAATTAACAAGAAATAGGAGAATTTAGAGGAGGTTATAAGTAATAATGTATGGTATACACCTATTGATTCTCATTTTCATTCTAAACACTTTCACTTTTAGCCATGGCGGAAGTATATGGAGGTGACTCAAATAATTTTTCAAACGAAGTTTCAGAATGTTTACTAACTAAATGCCGAGAATTATGACTATGATATCATATAACCATATAATCATAAAGAAAATAAACACACGATATTTGCAAAGGAAAAATATTTACAAACTTGAATACTTATCTTTTCTTCCCCGGCAACAACGCTAAAAACTTGCTACAAATTTAAGGTTGCAAACCCAAGTGCAGGTTGTGTTAAGTAATAAATTTCTTATGAGTTCGAGGTCAATCCAGAGGGAAGTTGTTTAAATATTTCAGGATTATATTTCTAAAAAAATGGGCCTTATGTAGTTTAGAATATATAAAAAAAATAATGTATACTATAACTAAAAAAAACCAAAGTAATAAAGGTACTAAAGATTAGGGATCTGATCTTGAATTTCGGATAGAGGAATAATTATTTATTCTTTTTACCTTTTTTAATTGCTACTATTGGAATCCATACATAATGAAGGTTCCAATGGGAAGATATTATCAAATAACTCATGCATTAAGGTAATCATGATATTGTCTTACTATTTGCAAATTATCTCTTAGCACCAACACTTGTTCATAGGATCAAATATTTATACACACTTTTGTCTACAATAAATCAAGGTTTCACGTTAGCGGTTGGTGTAGAAAGCTTTTTTATGCACCTCTTGTGTATAACATATCCAAATTTTAGCTTGGGTTTAAGAGATATGACCCAATTGGTAAAATAGATAAGGACTAGACTTAACTTTGATCCGAATTTTTGGTGATCCATTTGTACAGCTACTTGTAACCCAATTTCTTTGATCCTTAAACATTTAGTATGGGATCCAAAGTTTGCATAAACTTATAGATGAATAATTTATTAATCCATACCCTCAAGAATTAACTCAAAATCATTTTGGAATCAAAAGTTACGTCAATTTCTATAAAATTTGTACAAAAAAAGAAACTTTTTAATCTCATTTTTTATGTTGATTTCCCATTTTATTCCTAAAACACAAAAATTCTTTAATTGGGAGTTCTAATGGCAATTTTCAAGTGAAAATAATTATATAAATCCTAATTAATTGTACACTTTTACATGTTCATCATTAACAAAATATCATCTGTTTAGATTTTATTGGGAGATGAAGAGGTACGTGTCCTTTTATATCTATAAATAGGGTAACTCAGATTTCCATTTTCCTCATATCTCAAAAATCAAAACATTTTTTCCATCTTAGTGGTAGTTCACCTCTCTCCCAAACTATTCAAATCTCTTTACAAGACCATTATTTTTGTTTATAAATATTATCATCTTTCAAGTGTTCTCCTAAAAAAAACACTCTTGCTACTAACAATATTGTGTTTCTGTGAGCTTTTGAGTTCAATGTCGAACCTAAAAGCAAAGTGAAATCAGAGAAGAAGATAAGAAAAAGAGAAAAAGAATAGGTTGATAAATTGAAAATAAGAAGAACAAAACAAGAAATAATTTTCAACAGTAAGTATAGGAAAAACGGAACTAAGATGACATTCACTAAAGAACTTGAAATAAAATTCTTGTCAATGAGATACTTTCATGGGGAAAAAAGGATCAAGAGCTGCTAAGTGTTGCTGATTCAGTTAGCATGCAAAATTCCCACATTACCTCCATATTCTCTATACTCTGATTGTCAGGGTGACTGGAATGAAATTATTCTAGATGTAGTAGAGTTCTCTGAGATGTAGAACTTCGAGCAATCTCTATTTGGATTGCACAAAGGTAGCTCAAAAATGTGGTTGAAAGTCACATTAGAGACTCTACATATCCACACCTTCCCTTTTTGGCCTAACTGATAGTGACAAAAATGGGGTATCGTTGAGGATAACAACAAGATACACTTTCTCACACTAATAAAATATGCATAGTGAGTCTGTTTGAACTTTGAAGCTGAATCAACTGTTGACTTCTCACTGATCCTGAAGGAGCAAAGGAGAACTAAGCTCTTAAGGAAGTACAGGAAGAGAAAGAGGTTAACCTTCAAAAGGGGGAACAACTTACACTCCTCTAGGATGAGGTAAACTTCTTAAGAGAAGAGATCCAACATCTTTTTGAATTTCAAGGCAGCAACTAAGCTCTAGCACAGTTGTTGAGTAGCAATAATGATAAAAAAATGCCATCAAAAGATCAATATAAGAATATGCTAAGAAGGAAGCTACATTCAAGACTGTAGTAGTTGTAACCTATAGTTTACATTGTAAATTTTTAACTGTTCATGTATTTTTTGTAAAATTTAAAAATTCTTAGGCACATATTTGATCAATCTAAAATTAAGAAATTAAAAGTCAAAGATTGAATCATGTCTAACAAGGTTTAATATCTACACTTAGCTACCCCATTCAACTTAGGCATGTCAGGTAGAGTCTACTATGAGATAATCTTATCCCTTTTTAGATAATAAAGGAATTCACTACTTGAAGTATTCGCCAACTCGATCAGATGGAAAGAATTTAACACTTCAGCTAAATTTAATTCTTTACTTCATGTCTAAACCCTTAGAACTTTTTAAAGCCTTTAGACTTATACTGATTAGATTCACATAGCCATAAATCATTAGTAAAGTTAATGAAGAAAGGATAATTCCCTCTCACACTACACAAATCAAATCCAATGGATTTGAGGCTTGCTCCACTTGTCTATCAAATAAAGATTTGGTCATTTTTCCTTTATTACAAGATTCACAAGTTGTTATGTCTTATTAGTCCATAAGGTCAAGCAATTATGCAAATGCCATTTTGTGAATCATTTCTTTAGAAATATAATCTTGTGTGCCATAAGTATGTGTCATTTTGATTATCTAATTTTGTTACTTTGTTGAATATAAGCATGGACATGGAGTTGGAGAGACAGGGTGTTCAACATGTTAGAAGGAGCTAACTTAAGGTTTGAACTTTATTTGATGGGGAGAACAAAATTGCGAGCACCAAGGTGCTGGAATTTTATGCTAAAAATAGTGTATCTTAGGTGCTCCGACTTGGGACCTAAGTTCTGGAAATACAAAATTTGTCTAGAATGTTGGCACAATGCTCTTTCAAAGGTGTTCTTCCAGAATCCTTTGTGTACCTAGGTGCCCCAACACTTTATTTGAAGACCCGTCTTTTGATATTATTTGAGAATTCAAGTTGATAATTTCTAGGCTATAATTTATCAAGACTTTTTAGGGCTTATTATTTTAGCATGTAAAGGGAGTAGTATTGCTTATATATTTCTTTCATTAAACTCAATCATGTATTCTTTTATTTACTCCTTATATATTTCTTTCATTAAACTCAATCATGTACTCTTTTTTTTAGTAAATTAATAAATGGGTAGGGGTCCATCAACCCCCCCCCCCACTTAGGCATAGATGGTGTTCTCTAAAAATAATTCCCAATCGCTTGATTCGACAATGAAATTAGAAAAAAAACCATTTCTAATTTCCATCCAACCTTGTCTAAAGATTTCCAAAGTCAAGTATCATGAAAAATATAGGAGATTCACCTATTGATCTGATAGGTGAAATTTTTTTGTTGAACACTAATTAACTTCCATGCATGAAGACATTACACCCAAAACATTTCCCTTGTGATGGTCATGCAATCAGGAAATAAATTAAGTTGCAATATGTCATACACAAGGTTTCAATGGTGCCTAAAGTCTAACGACCGATTCATATATTATTGTATTGAGAAAATTCCCAGTTGACAAAGATTTGTTTCCAACTGAGAATTTTCAAGTGGGGTTTTCTCTAACAAGCACCTATATACTTGCATAGGGTGTCACAACTTCAATCCCCAGGGAATGAGTTACCCCATTTGCAGGCTTGCATCGTATGTGCAAGTCTTACTAGATTCATTGATGTCTCGCTTCAATGATCCTAGACATGGGAATATTTTAAAACCAAAGCCAAAAAACATATTTCATGATTTCTATCCTATGGGCGACCATGCCCTTAAGCTATATATTGTATAGGGACTTTATCTAAATTTAATAGTATGCACACCCTTTATATACACACCTTTAAATATATATATATATATGTAAAAAAATTATACAAGTTAGTATTATGTGTGTGTGTGTGTAATTCTTTTTTTGATTAGTTAGACATAACACAAAGAAAGAGTAAAGTGTTTTCGCATTTATAACCTTAAATATAAATAGATAACCATTTATGGGATCATAGTATCCATCAAAGTCACCCCATCTCAAACTTATTTAAAATAAAGTTTTATGTTATATATAATACAAGATCCCAAATTATTTTATAAGATTACAAAGCACGATCAATCTAATATGCTCGCTGGCACTACTCTAACAATGTTTAGCAAAATCTAGAAGTTCAAGACCGCTAAAGAAATATGGGAGAAGATAACTATTATTTGTGAGGGGACATATCAAATAAAGAAGAACAATCTCTCCAGTCCTATCCACAAATTTGAAAATTTCAAGGCAAAATAAGAAGAAATACTAGACAAGATGGACGAGAGGTTCACCAACCTCATAAACAAATTAGTAAGTGAGAAGTCAAGATTAGGACTTGATCACCATTGTGCAGCCAATTCCTCTGTGGCTAAAGCTGATAGCAAATAGTATTTCCCCAAAGAAAATGGTAGGATATTTTTTGTAACAAGCCAAATTAAACAAAAACAAAACTTGTATCAACTCTTATAGAAGCCAAGAAGGCTAAAAGAAGTGGGCTTGGATATGTTGAGAAAAGTAGAACAGCCAAGTCCTAATCAACTATGGTATAAAGCCTAAAAGTCCTAGGGATCGAAGGGAAGTGTAGTGAAGATAAAGAAACTTTAGACAAGGTAAACAAGAAAAATCTAACATAAAGCCTCACACCAAAGCTTAAAAAATGCGAGAGTCTATTATCAATACATTAATAGATCACTCGCTCAATATGATCTATACCACTCAACTGCACCACACAAAGTTTATCACTCATTTACTTATAGACTCCATCACTTACTAGCATATCATGAATCGTATTACTCACTTTCTTACATGCATTACTCACTTGTATACTCATATCACTCATTTGTGAGAAATAGGTTTCTTTAAAGGACTACAAAACATCCATTTCATTGACCTTATGTGCATTGAAAACCCATAAACTTTGATCCTCATATAGAGATAAAATGAGCATGGTTTTCTAAAAAGACTAACATTGAAAGACCCAAAATGAAATGAATACCTAAAACCTAGAATTATTTTTGCGGAGATGCAGGTTATGTAGTCACTGTGTCACCACTATGGTATATAAATAATATTCTCAAGGCATATGACTGCAAATAGGACTCAATTCATAGACTTCAGACTAACCGAATGACCGAAGATGTTGTTGTGCATACTTTACCTATACCCTTAATTTTGGCTTTCGAGTTGTCACTAAATATAATCACAACTTTTTTGTGTGTTTAGATCAACTTGTATAGGTCTTGATGATGGATAGATTAGTCTAGGTTAGATTTTTAAAGCTCAATCTTTGAATAGGCTCTACTAGGTAGTACTGGAAGAAGACTTAGCCACAAAAAAGAAAGATGGAGAAGTAGAAAGCAAGTCCAAGACCAGAGCAAAAATCTAATCTGGACTAAAGCAGTCAAGTGAGGATTTGAAGTTATTAAAAGATCATCATGCTCAGTCATGTCCGAAGAACTTAATTTCATAATAACAAAATTTTGAGATATGGCCGAGTCTAATACTAGAGTTGTGCACTTATTGGGGCTAAGGGGTCATAGGGGAGTGAGGACACTTGTACCTTCAAAGGATTAAGTTATATTTATAAGTCTAGTGCAAATAAGTAACTACAGTCTAAACCAACAAATAGAAAGTACGAATGAGGCACACAAACAACAGACTGCAATAGTGATAGAGATAAGTGATATATAAATCAAAAATCGCCATAAAAAAGAAGGGTTTAATCATAAATTAAGATAATAATACAATACATTTAAATATTATGCACTTTCATAATTGTTCCTGTTCCTCCATCAAGACGTTCACCCTTTCTCCTCAGTCAAATGAATTTTAGAAAGATATAATAAAAATAAAGAAAACTAAATATAGAAGAAAAACTAAAGAAGATATTTTTATTACTACTAGAAAACTTAATATAAAAGGGGAGGAGGTGATTTGATTAACTAAACTACAGAAAATAAAACTAAACTAGAACATGCAATTAATAAAAATCAAAATAATGAAGGTTTTGCTTAACGTTTCATTCACCACCACTAGATAATGAATTGCAAATTGATATTAATATTATTCCTACTTTTCTATTGAAACTATCAACCGTAGATAACAACAAGCCCTATTATCCCACTCTTAGTTTTTTGTTAGATAGAACAAACTCTCTACCTAATTCTTTAACCATTAAATAATCTAGAACAACCTCTCTAGATTTAATTTAACTAAAGCATTAAGATGAGAAAGATAGATTGATCTAAGCAACAAGCACATAAGCTCGGATTGTTCAACTTATTTTTTATTCCACATCATTATTAAAAAAAACATCCCATAATCATTAATCACAATTTACTACTTGTGATTAGAAATTCAAGAAAACTATAGATCAAGAATTCTAATATAGATTTAGGTAATTCTCAAGCCCTACTTGGTTGCACACCCGAATACAAAAAGAAAATAACCATGAAGAGATTAAATGTAAAAGAACATAAACAATCTCAATTAGAAAAGTAGGGAATAATATCAAATACTTAATTGCACAAATTCATGTCTAGGGTTTTGAAATAACCCTTAACCAAATTGTAAATCTAGCCTAACACACTTGAAAATAACAAGAAAAATAAAACTAACATTATAAATTCAAGGAATTGAAAAGGGAAATGGGAATGAGATCACCAATATGGATGAATTCCCTTGGTAGAAAATCTCCCCTTTAAAACCTTTTTATTCTCTTCTATATTTTTCAAATCTTAAACTCTCTTCTCCTCATTTTTTTGTGTGTCTTGAATGACATACAAGAGGATCCGTTTATTGTAGAAGAGTGCCCAAATTAGCATCTACAAATTCATTCCAAATTTGCTCCAAATTCACATGTCCTTCTCCTTCTTGGATTTGAATATTATTACATATTGCTCTATGCAATAGGCTGATTTTTGGAAAGTGGTTGACACAAAAATTCTGTTAGCTTCATTTTTCAACTTGAACCACCTAATTCTAACCCCTAGGGAGAAAGTTATGCTTGATTTAAGGAGATATGCTAGCATAGATAGATATCTTCCATTATAAACACTTAGACAAATTTTTTGCTTTTATCAAGGCTGAATTGGGCTGAGCTTACAACAACAAAGTTGTAGTTCTATTTCTTGAATTTTAAATAAAGTAAGATTTAGGTCCATAGGGGATTTTGAGCATGGAGTTATGGCCAAAATACTAAAACTATGCAAGTGTGGAAACATGCTAATTTTGAATTTAATGCAAGTCCAACAATCACTTGCAAAGTCCAAGTGATTTCTTCCATATATTTTGATCTACACATGACGACATAGGAAAAAATGGCCATTTTCTTCTAATAGATGTGATACCCAAACATCTTACTACTCACATGCCAAATATGATTCATGCATTACATATTAATTGCGTGCTATTTGCATTGATATGACATCATATAGTTTATTTTATTTTATACGGCATTCTTAATCATTAAACTTAATCTTTAAACTCTCGCACGGTATTGATTATCGAATCCCCTAACCTAAGTGGTTGATTTTGTATTGAGATAAGAAGAAATTTAGGTATCAATATAGTGAATAATGCTAGGTTACACGTGGTAACCTTAGAAGTTCAAAAGGTGTCACCGAAAAGTTTATAGAAAGTGAGTTAGTTCGATCATGAATTTTAATATTATATGTATATTTAAATCATACACTTGGGACAACTAGACATATAATACTATAATTTAAATGTTATATAACTAGGTTCATAGGTTTGTAACACTATCGGTGCACAAACTTAATCGGGCAAGAACCGATGATTTTTTGGGTGAAGAACCTAATGAACGGACCTAAGAATTTGCTATGGGAATGAATGGTGATGAAGATAGGTTGCAACCAAATAATAATATGTGAGACACACAAGATTAGGGCTTCAAGATAAGGGAGAAAATCAGATATACCATTACATGCCACCTCAAGCTTAGACTTATCAAGCTAGCACCTCAACCTATTCTTCACTCTTAAGCTAACAGCCACAACTTTAACCTTCTTCTGAACCATTTCAGCTTCTAAATACATGTAAAAAGCTCTCTAAATAGGTCCTAAGTGATTCCAACCAAAAAAGGAGGCAAAACAAGCAAAGGGAAGGAGAAATAACCAAGTTCAAGAAGAAAACTGTGCAAGGTGAGCTTAACCTACGGGTTTGGCATGACTTTCAGATTTATTTTGAGTTTTATTGGCTTATTAAGCTTTAAATATTATTTATAAATGTGTTAGGATGTTATTAGATAGGCTTTTATGCATAAAGAAAGGGTTTGTGGTTGGAAATATTTGATAGAAAACACTTGTGCTAGAAACTGTCACCTTGCTGTTTTCTTGTGTTTTAGGCCTTCAAAAGTGTATGGTATGTTGAATAAAACCTGTAATTATCATCATATACATGTTTATATATTGGTTAAGAGTATTGGAATAAATTTTCATCGGTTAGAAATTGAAATTGGGCATGATATTGAAGAAAACACTCAAAACTGCCAATGTAAGAATATCTGTTCTGGTGTGCTGTGAAGGGGACTGAATTATAGGACCTAGAACTATGTGTTTTGGAAACTTTATAGCATGGTTATATTTTTCTACATGTTATCTAAGTGTGGAAATTTTTTTAGAGTGAATAAATATTCCTAAGGATGTCAAAATGTCTATGAAACCTAATGTGGCAGCAAGGAAATTAAAGGTGAAAATATGTCCCATTTAATAACTTAGTATGTTTCAGCCTAAACATGTTGCTATTGAGTTCTAAAATTAGGTACATGCTATTAGAGTCATAATACTTCAATTACATGATGTTTACATGTATTTAAGATGAGAAATTAAGGTGTTTGAGGGACTATATTGGGTTATAGTTTGTGAAAGCCTGATTGTTACCTAAATAGCTTGGTGTTTAAGGTCTTAGTATGAGATTTTGTGCTTTCAACTTGCCCAATTGGGAATGGTGTTTGATGTTGGGTAATATTACAGGCGATTTTACATCTAAGGTTGGAGAGAAATACTAAACAAATCTAGACGAAGCCACCGACCAAGTGAAAGATAAGTAAAGATTCATTTGCAACTACAATGCATAGACATAGTAGATGTGTGAATTATATGTAATATCATAAATTATATGTGCATAGTACAGGGCTCTCCATTGAGTATACATACATGGACATTGTCATTGGCACGTGCATGTATCATATATGAGCATTGTGATAAATTTGAATTGCACGACATGATTCTGAGAAAGGAAAATATTTTGCTGACCACTACTAGTGCACCGAAGCATGCATGGATTTGCATGGTTTTTGCATGGATGTAGGTTCGCGTGCATGGATTTGCATGCGTATGAGTATGCATGGATTTGCATGCTTATATGATTATTGGCCATTGGATTATGGCGGTGTACAGAGCTCTTTTCTGGTGCATGGAATAGTAGCGTTGGTCGGGGCCCAAGAAAGAAATAATTTTGAGAGAAATATTTTGATGCATAAAATTGCATTGTGGGCATAGCATTTTGAGATGCATGAGTTGATATTGTGGATTATTCTTTGACATGCATAATCTTTACTTGTTGAGCATTAGCTCATATAGTTTATGCATTGTAGGTGAGTACGACGATGCTTGAAGCATCTTTTACTAGCTGGGCGGCTGTTGGAGCTCCTGCAGGTGTCTGAGGGAGTGTGTACATGAATGACGACCTTTTGGGCTATTTTGTTGGCTTGTTATATTTTGAGTCTGTTGTATTATATTTTTAGACTGGTACTATATTTTGCTTTTAAAACTTTACTATAAATAAGTATGTAAATATTGTTGTCGTTGTGGGTGTTGTGCTTTTATATAAATACTAATCTTGCTATATACATGACATGTGTGAGAAAGTATTTTAAACAGGGTTGTGCATGTAAGAAGTGATTTATCTTTTCTTAAAGTGTTAAAAAAAAAATATTTCATGCATGCACACAGGTTCTATGATGTCAAATTATATTATATATAATAGTTGTGTAGTAATGGGGGTGTTACAGAGTGGTATCAGAGCCCAGGTCTTGATTCTGTAGACTGTCCATGTACACGATCTTAGAACTTGCGGAGCGTAGCCATGCTAGTAAGTTTTACATTATCATATATTGCATTACATATTCCATGAATTATATTGGCTATATGTTGTCAAACTTGTGTAAAACAGCACTGCAAAATAGTGAGAACTCATGGTGAGAGCAGTGGTGGTGCCAGAGCACAGAGGATTGAGACACCCACTTCAGTTAATGATCGAGATACCATGATTAACCAATTAATAGAGTTGATTGAATGACAGTCCGAACAGATTCAACAATTGATTCGGCATATGGATAATGGTGAGCAACCGCGGGTGGAGGTAAACCAACAGTGAGTGGAGTATATATATATGGTGGGAGAACGATTTAGGAGGCTGGATCCCCCAATATTTGAAGATTCTTGATCCTACGCTGCAGAGGACTGGTTGAGGACCCTGGAAAATATGTTCCAGTACCGTAGGGTGCCAGTAGAGGAGAGGGTAATGTGTGCCACTTTCATGCTTTGCGGTAGTGCAGGCTATTGGTGGGACATGATCAGCAACATAGAGGACATTACTACCATGAGCTGGGATAGATTCAAGGAGTTAATCCGAAATAAATATTTCACGACCCCAGTTCGCATGATGAAGATGAATGAGTTTATACAACTGCGATAAGGAGCGATGACTATTGGGGAATATATTCATAAATTTTAACAACTATCCAGGTTTGCTACGCACATGGTCAGCACTGATGCATTAAAAGTAGAGAGATTTCTGGAGGATTGAGGCTAGAGTATACCGGGATGTGAATATGGCGGGTACTCAAGGGGTGACATTTTCACAGGTGGCTGAGAGGGCACTAGTGGCAGAACAGGCTGAATTGAGAATCGCTCGTGCACAGGAGGCTCGATAATAATTCAGACAGTAGGGATATAGATGGATTGTGGGTAAAAGAGGCCGGTCCAAATGCAGAAGTTGATCCAAATAAGAAGCCGAGATTTAAATTTCAAGGAGAACGAGGCCAACAATAAGAAGGTCAAAGTAAGAGGCTACGGGTCGAATAAGGAAAAACATCGATGCCAAAAGCTGTGTGTCAGAAATGGTAATCAACATACTGGAGGCTGCTATATAGATATCAGGACGTGCTTTCGATGCGGAATGCCAGGACATATTCTAAATTTTGCCCAGGTAAACAAAATAAGACCGACCAAAAGAATGTACCAGCCAAGGTGTTCACCATGACCAGGGTGGATACAGAGGTAAATCCATCGGTAGTGACAAGTAAACTTTATATTTCTAGTGTTCTAACACTTTTGTTATTTGATTCTGGAGCCACGCATTCATTTGCATCCACTGAGTACGTGAAGAGGCTGGGTAGAATACCAGATGTAGCAAAAATCAGTTATAGAGTAACAGTCCCCTCTGGAGATGCTAGACAAATCGATCGGATTTTGAGAGCTTATGCTATACTTGTTGAAGGTAGAGAATTACATGTTGATATGATTATACTGGATATGAATGATTACGATGTTATTTTGGGCATGGATTGGTTGTCAAAGTATGAGGCTACTATCGACTGTAAGGAAAAGACAATGACTTTTCAACTTTCTAGAAAGAGTCTTTCACATTTGCCAGCATTGTGAAGAATTTTAGATTCCCTATGATTTCAGCAGTGAAGGCACAACGATTACTCGATGATGGTTGCGAAGGGTACTTGGTGAGTGTCATGAACATTGAAGAACAACACCCACCAACTTTAAGTGAAATACCAGTGGTGCGGAAATATACTGAAGTATTCCCAAATATCTCCCGGAACTACCACCAGATCATGAAATAGAGTTTGTTATTAACATATAACTAGGAATGTCTCCAATTTCTAAAACTCCTACAGAATGGATCCCTTGGAGTTGAAAGAATTGAAAGTACAATTGCAGGACTTATTAGACAAGGGATTCATCAGGTCGAGCTTTTCACCTTGGGAGCACCAGTTCTGTTTGTACGTAAGAAGGATGGCACCATGATACTGTTCATCGATTATCGAGAGTTGAACATGGTCACGATTAAGAATAATATTCGTTACCTAGAATCGATGATTTATTTGACCAGCTTCAGGGTGCCGCAATATTTTCAAAGATTGACTTACGCTCTGGTACCATCAACTAAAAATAAAGAAAGAGGATATCCCCAAGACGACATTTAGTACAAGATATGGGCATTATGAAATTTTTGGTGATGTCGTTTGGATTGACTAACGCTCCAACAACATTCATGGATCTGATGAATAGAGTGTTTAAGGAGTTTTTGATAAATTTGTTATTGTGTTCATTGATGACATTCTAGTTTATTCCAGAACTAAAGAAGAGCATGCCGTACATTTAACACAAGTACTAGAGGTCCTGAAAGTGAAGCAGTTATACACCAAATTCAAGAAATGCGAGTTCTGGTTGGATCGCGTGGTATTCCTGGGACATGTTATATTAGGAGCGGGAATATCAGTAGATCCAATTAAAGTTGAAGCTATCAACAACTGGATGCAGCCTACTAATTCTTCGGAGGTGCGCAGTTTTCTGGATTTAGCTGGATATTACCAAAGATTTGTGGAGGGGTTTTCCAAGATTGCTATCTATTGACACAATTAACCAAAAAAGGGGTGACATTTAGATGGACGGATATGTGTGAGCAAAGTTTCCAGGAGCTGAAAAAGAGGTTGACTTCAGCACCTATTCTCTCAATTCCATCAGGTACTGGAGGATTCGTAATTTATAGTGATGTGTCGAAGAATGGATTAGGATGTGTACTGATGCAAAATGGCAAAGTAATTACGTATGTATCCAGGCAACTTAAAAGTACAAAAATAATTACCCCACACATGACTTGGAACTTGCTGCTGTAGTATTTGCGCTTAAAATATAGAGGCACTATTTATATGGTGAACGGTGCGAGATTTATACTGATCAAAGAGCCTCAAATACTTCTTCACACAGAAACATTTGAATATACGGTAATGAAGATGGCTAGAACTGGTAAAAGATTATGATTGTGTGATCAATTACCACCCCAGTAAAGCCAACATTGTAGCTGATGCATTGAGCCGAAAATCCACACAAAGTACAATAGCTATGGCTTTAATTCAGAAACTGGAACTGAATGAGTTGTAGAAAAATGAATATAGAGATTTTACAGACAAGAGTAATAGAGGCAAAGTTGGCAGCTCTGATGCTTCAGCCTACGCTAATTGATAGGATCAAACAAGGACAGCGAGATGATGAATATCTTATCAATATAAGAAAATATGTTGCTGCAGGGAAGTCTCCTAAATTTAAGATGACTCAAAATGATATTTTACAATTTAGAGGATGGTTTTGTGTGCCAAATATTGATAACATTCGGTGAAGACATTTTTAAAAGAGGCACATTCAACCCCTTATTCAGTACATCAGGGGCTACCAAGATGTATAGAGACTTAAAAATCCATTATTGATGGCCGGGTATGAAAAAGGACATCGCCCAGTATGTGGAGCAATGTCTAACATGTCAGTAGATAAAGGTCGAATATCAAAGACCCCCAGGGACTTTGCAACCTCTACTTATTCCAGAATGGAAATGGGAAAGAATTACCATGGATTTCGTAATTGGTTTGCCAAAGACTACTAAGGGTTATGATGCTATTTGGGTTATCGTTGACAGATTGACCAAGTCTGCTCATTTTCTTCCCATATATTCTACCTATTCCATGGATCGCTAGGTACAATTATACGTTCAGGAGATTGTCAGACTTCATGGTGTGCCATTGTCTATAGTTTCTGATAGAGATTCAAGATTTTTGTCTGCTTTTTTGGAGGAGTTTACACAAAGCTTTGGGAACACAGTTATCATTAGTACAACATATCATCCTTAAACGGATGGGCAATCTGAATGAATAATACAAACATTGGAGGATATGCTCAGAGCCTGTGTATTAGACTTCCAAGGTCAGTGGAGTAAATTCCTACCTTTGGTGGAGTTTTCATACAACAACAATTATCAGACTAGTATTGGAATGGTTTCCCTATGAAGCATTGTATGGCAAAAAGTGTAGGTCTCCAATACATTGGAATGAAATTGGTGAGAAGAAACTTTTAGGCCCAGATATGATTCGAGAGATGACAGAAGCCGTGTTACAGATTGACAAAGAATGCAAACTGCCCAAAATCGGTAGAAAAGTTATGCAGATCGACGAAGAAGGGTGTTGGAGTTTGCGATAGGAGATTAGGTGTTTTTTTAAAGTAGCACCAATGAAGGGCATCATGCATGCGTTTGGGAAGAAAGGAAAATTGAGTCCTAGATACATTGGCCCATTCTCGGTGATTGAAAGAAATTGATGATGTTTCTTATAGACTGGATCTGCCAACATCTATGTCCCAAATACACAATGTATTTCATGTGTCTATGCTGAGAAAATATATTGCTAATCCCTCTCACATTCTGAAGAATGAACTAGTGGAATTAAAGGCAGATTTGAGCTACGAAGAAAAAGCCTGTACAGATTTTTTTACGAGAAGTGAAGCAACTAAGAAATAGACAGATTTCATTGGTTAAAGTGTTATGGAGAAACCAATTGGTAGAGGAGGCCACTTGGGAAAAGGGAGGACGAAATGAGAACTAAGTATCCTAAACTTTTTCGGTAAGTGAAATTTCGGGACAACATTTTTATAAGGAGGGGAGGATGTGATACCCGAGCCTCTTACTACTCACATGGCCAAATACAATTCATGCATTACATATTAATTGCGTGCTATTTGTATTGATATGACATCATATAGTTCATTTTATTTTATACGGTGTTCTTAATCATTAAACTTAATCTTGAAGCTCTCGTACGGTATTGATTATCGAATCCCTAACCTAAGTGGTTGATTTTGTATTAAGATAAGAAGAAATTTAGGTATCAATATAGTGAATAGTGCTAGTTACACGTGGTAACCTTAGGAGTTTGAAAGGTGTCACCGAAAAGTTTATAGAAAGTGAGTTGGTCGATCGTGAATTTTTAATATTATATGTATATTTAAATCATACACTTGGGAAAATAGACATACAATACTATAATTTAAATTTTATATAACTAGGTTCATAGGTTTGTAACACTATCGATGCACAAACTTATCAATCGGGCAAGAACCGATGATTTTTCGGGTGAAGAACCTAATGAACGGACATAGGAATTTGCTATGGGAATGAATGGTGATGAAGATAGGTTACAACCAAATAAGAATATGTGAGACACACAAGATTAGGGCTGCAAGATAAGGGAGAAAATCAGATTATACCATTACATGCCACCTCAATCTTATGCCACCTCATGCTTAGACTTATCAAGCTAGCACCTCAACCTATTCTTCACTCTTAAGCTAACAACCATGACTTTAACCTTCTTCTAAATCATTTCATCTTCTAAATACATGTAAAAAGCTCTCTAAATAGGTCCTAAGTGATTCCAACAAGAAAAGGAGGCAAAACAAGCAAAGGGAAGGAGAAATAACCAAGTTCAAGAAGAAAACTGTGCAAGGTGAGCTTAACCTACGGGTTTGGCATGACTTTCAGATTTATTTTGAGGTTTATTATCTGATTAAGCTTTGAATATTATTTATAAATGTGTTAGGATGTTATTAGATAGGCTTTTATGCATAAAGAAAGGGTTTGTGGTTGGAAATATTTGATAGAAAACACTTGTGCTAGAAACTATCACCTTGCTGTTTTCTTGTGTTTTAGGCTTCAAAAGTGTATGGTATGTGGATAAAACCTGTAATTATCATCATATACATGTTTATATATGGGTTAATAGTATTGGAATAAATTTTCATCAGTTAGAAATTGAATTGGGCATGATATTGAAGAAAACACTCAAAACTGCCAATGTAAGAGTATCTGTTCTGGTGTGCTGTGAAGGGGACTGAATTATAGGACCTAGACCTATGTGTTTTGGAAACTTTATGGCATGGTATATTTTTTATACATGTTATCTAAGTGTGGTAATTTTTTTAGAGTGAAAAATATTCCTAAGGATGTCAAAATGTCTATGAAACCTAATGTGGCAGCAAGGAAATTAGAGGTGAAAATCGGTTCCATTTAATAACTTAGTATGTTTCAGCCTAAACATGTTGCTATTGTTTTAAAAATTAGGTACATGCTATTAGAGTGATAATACTTCAATTACATGATGTTTACATGCATTTAAGATGAGAAATTAAGGTATTTGAGGGACTATATTGGGTTCTAGTTTGTGAAAGCCTGATTGTTACCTAGATAGCTTGGTGTTTAAGGTCTTAGTATGAGATTTTGTGCTTTCAACTTGCCCAATTGGAATGGTATTTGATGTTGGGTAATATTACAGGCGATTTTACATCTAAGGTTGGAGAGAAATAGACTAAGCCACCAACCAAGTGAAAGGTAAGTAAAGATTCATTTGCAACTACAATGCATAGACATAATAGATGTGTGAATTATATGTAATATCATAAATCATATATGCATAGTACAGGGCACTCCATTGAGCATACATACATGGGTATTGTCATTAGCACGTGCATGTATCATATACGAGCATTGTGATAAATCTTGCATTGCATGACATGATTCTGAGAAAGGAAAATATTTTGCTGACCACTACTAGTTCACCGAAGCATGCATGGATTTGCATGGTTTTATACATGAATTTGCAGGTTCGCGTGCATGGATTTACATGCGTATGAGTATGCATGGATTTGCATGCTTATATTGATTATTGGCCATTGGATTATGGCGGTGTACAGAGCTCTTTTCGGTGCATGGATAGTAGCGTTGGTCAGGGGCCCAAGAAAGAAATAATTTTGAGAGAAATATTTTGATGCATAAAATTACATTATGGGCATAGCATTTTGAGATGCATGACTTGATATTGTGGATTATTCTTTGACATGCATAATATTTACTTGATTGAGCGTTAGCTCATATAGTTTATTCATTATAGGTGAGTACAATGACGCTTGAAGCATCTTTTACTGGCTGGGCGGCTGTTGGAGCTCCTGCAGGTGTCTGAGGGAGTGTGTACATAGATGATGACCTGTTGGGCTATTTTGTTGGCTTGTTATATTTTGAGTCTGTTGTATTATATTTTTAGACTGGTACTATATTTTGCTTTTAAAACTTTACTATAAATAAGTATGTAAATATTGTGGTCGTTGTGGGTATTGTGCTTTTATATAAATACTGATCCTGCTATATACATGACATGTGTGAGAAAGTATTTTAAATAGGGTTGTGCATGTAAGAAGTGATTATCTTTTCTTAAAGTGTTACAAAAAAAAATATTCATGCATGCACACAGGTTCTATCATGTCAAATTATATTATATATATAGTTGTGTAGTAATGGGGTATTACAATAGTGATGCTTTTTTTATCCAACGAAATATTATATCCAATTTGCTAACAAAACTTGTTGTCTTATTTGGCTCCTTTTGATCTCTTCTTGTCCATTGATTCCTAAATTCCAATAAAATATAAAATATTAATAAAAACAAAATATAAAGGAATTGATGCAAAAATATATAGAAATATACATTTATTAGTGAAATTATGACTTTCTATCAGTGTGACAGAATAATTGCACTAGTGATACGAGAAAAGTAGGTGCAATAGGCAAAAATCAGGAAGAGCTACGAAAGAAAGCTGAAGACTGGAGACAAGAAGATTTTTAAACCAAAAAAATACATATGTACAAAAAGGTGATCTTTAAGCTCTTAGAAAAATAGCCCAAGGAGTATAGCAATAGGAAAATAATCGAGTTGAATGGGAAGATTTGAAACTTGGACCTGTATGGGAAGAGTTGAATAATCGAACTCGTGGGAATATCCTAAAGTCGGACCTATGTGGGAAGACTGGGTCGAACCTATGTGGAAAGATCTAGTAGCTATGTTAGTGGAGTTCGGGGAATGAGAGACTGATAAAAAACTAAAGACTTGGTTCAGGCACTAAGATGTTGTATTAGAATTGAAGTTGTGTACTTGAAAAATAGTTCTATTAGATTCCTCCACTGTGTCAGGAGTATAATGGAGTAGAAGGATTCCCACCTTTGAACTACTACAAAAGCATTGTGTCTTTTACATTTCTGCACTTTACATTTTTTCCCTACATCTATCTAGTTTACACTGTTTGAACTTTTGCATCACTCTATAGTTTATTGAGTTGTTCTTGAAGGTTTACATGAACAAGAACATCCTAGTGAGCAACATAGTTGAACTCCCACTTAGCAAAACCAGGTAACACGATTTTAAAAGAAACAAGTATAAAGTTAAAATAATTGGCATTTTGAAAGGGTTGTAAAGCTTAATTGAAATTTTTTCAAAGGTCTATTCACCCGCCCTCGAGACCCTTCATGACACTTAGGACCAACATGATGTATTATATGTTGAGGGTCTGAAGTGCAACTTGTTGAGTATTAGCCAATTTTTTGACAAAGGCCATATAATCAAGTTCTCTAATAATTATTGTTATATCAAATATATTCCTACTGGTCAGATTAAATTAACTCGTGTTAGGAAATAAAATGTTCATGTAAACAATAAATCTAAGCAAAAAGTTTTTTAGGATAAGGTTGACTGTGGCATAAAATGATGAACTAAGCAAAAAGTTTTTTAGGATAGGGTTGATTTTGGCAAAATGATGAACTTCCCAACAACACAAATTAAAAAGATAGAATATACTAAGCTTGCTTACAAATGAAAATCAAGAAGCACATGTCAACCACTAGAGCTACTTCACATGAATTTAATTGGACCAATATAGATAATAAGCTTAAGTGAGAAGAAGTAAACCTAAGTGGTCCTAGATGATTTCACAAGAAATATGGGGGTGAACTTCTTGCAAAATGAAGATGAAACATGCAATAAACTGACTGAGCTAATCTAGAGATCTAGATAGAAAAGGGCCAAGCCGTTGTACTAATTAGATTAGATAGAGACATAAAATTTATAACTAGTACAATTAAGAAGTACTATGTTGAGCATGGTATTGGGCATGAGTACTATGCTCTAAGGACTCCCAAAAAA
Organism: Paulownia fortunei; assembly: GCA_019321725.1. NCBI lineage: Eukaryota > Viridiplantae > Streptophyta > Magnoliopsida > Lamiales > Paulowniaceae > Paulownia > Paulownia fortunei. The sequence goes on from CM033121.1 coordinate 15,905,551, forward strand.
ATAGAATTGCAAAGAGAAGGAACAAAACACTCAAGGAAGTAATAAAAACTCTTTTTGCTGAATTAAAGCTTCCAAGAGGTTTTGGGCTGAAGAAACAAACACAACTTGCTATACCCACAACATATTTATGATCAAAAAGCAACATAACAAGGCACCTCACAAGCTGTGGAGAGGAAGAAAGCCTAACATCTCTTATTTCTATATGTTTGGATGCAAGTATACATCAACCATAATGACAAGGATCAACTCTATGTGTTTGATGTTAAATCAAACAAACTAGTGTTCCTAATATATTTCTCAATAGACAAAGCCTTGAGAATGTTTAATAAAAGAACTTTGATATCAGAGGAGTCAATATACATTGTATTTTATTAGACTGAAAACCAATTGAGTAAGGCAACTCTTGAAGGACAAGAACAAGGCAGTGAAGAGACCTAGAAATTAGCAAAATTTAAAGCTAGATGAAGAAGCTAAAGTTGAAATCTATGTCAACATCAAGAATACTGAAGAATCAGATTAAGATAACAAAGAAGAAAAGAAGGCATTCACCTAATGGGAGCTGATCATGCGAGTTCAATCAATAAAGGAGTAGTGAAGTCTACATCAGGGTAGACGACTGATTATAACCTAATCTCAAGTGGTTGAAGGATCATCCACAAGAGCTGGTGATTGGAACTCCAATAGTAGAGATTAGAACTTGATCAGTAATGCAAGATGAAGTAATGTTCCTTATGTTTCTATTTCAAACCGAACCAAAAAGAATTGAAGAAGCTCTTGTAGACTCTAGCTAAATTGAAGCTATGCAAGAGAAACTCAACCAGTTTAAAGAACAAAGTGTGACGCTTATTTCTAAGCCACAACACTAAGGTGCAATTAGAACAAAGTGGGTGTTTCAAAATAAGATGAATTAGTAGTAGACTAGTAGCAAGAGGTTACTCAAAGAAAGAGCCTAATAAATTTAATGAAGAATAGCTCCTATGCCTAGGCTGGAGGTAATCAAAATTTTCCTTGCATGTGAAGCTTACAAAAACTTTACAGTCTAATAAATAGATTGCAAAAGTGCATTTCTAAATGATAAGTTGCAAGAAGAAGTGTATGTGGAGCAACGCCCTAATTCACCAATCACTTAGTTGCAGACTACACCTACAAGTTGAATAAGATACTGTATGGACTATACCAAGCACTAAACCTGGTATGACACTTTATCACAGTTTTTAATGGTTTCACAAAAGGTAAAGTGGATACTACCTTTTTTAAGTTTCAACTTGATTTAGACAGATTGTTAGTACAAATTTATGTAGGTGATATTATTTTTAGTTGCACTGGCAAAAAATTGTGCATGAAGTTTTCTAAGCAGATGTAGACTAAATTTGAAATGAGCATGATGTGCGAGCTGAATTTCTTCCTTAGGCTACAAGTCAAACAACTAAGAGAAGGAATTTTCACCAATCAAGCAAAGTATACTAGGGACATGCTAAAGAAATTTGGTATGGACACTTGTACAATAGTAAAGGTCCCATTGGAAAAATTGATTAAGCTGGACAAGGATGAAAATCGTAAATTAGTAGACTGTTGACCATAAATGATACATCTTCATATGTGAAAGTCTTACTAAAATATTGATGTCTCGTCTTAATGATTTTTGACTTGGAACGATTTAAGACCAAAGCCATTGAGGCGTATTTCACGATCGTTATCATATACACAACTATTCCTCATAACTATGTATGATCTAAGGACTTCATCTAAATTTAAACAAAGCAAATAAAGATGAACAAATGACTCTGTTTAATAATTTTGATTAAAAAAGAATATTTTTACAAGGGTACAAAAGTGGCAGATCTAATTAGCTCATCAAGCACTACTCTAACAAGTAATATTTTTAAAAGCAATTTAGTTATTTCTTGAAAACACCTAAGGACATTTAAAACAACTAGTTATTTTTTATTGAGCTAAAGAGCTACTTGGCCACTCTCTATTTCTTTAGGAAAGAAGGGGAATGCCTTTATTGATTCCTAGATGTTTCTCATACCCCACAAAAGCATAGGGGGGGGGGGGAGAGAGAGAGCATAGTAGAGATAAAGGTGCTACTCTCCCCAAAGATGGGTAAAGCAAGAGATTCACCTCATAGTTGAAGGGTAGGAATGATAAATAGTATGATTTGGTGGTCACATAGGGGAAATGTTGGGTTTGCAAAATTACAAGACATGTTGGGCTAGCAATCTATGTAGTAGAACTGTACAATAAGTTAAATGAACCCAAGTATTTATTGTGTCATTGGTGATACATAAATCAAGAATCGCCACTATTCAAAAAGAGTTTTATCACCAACACTTATTTCTAGGACTAAGTTTTTATGTACAACTTTGTCTACAATAAATTAAGATTTTACGGTAGCAGTCGGTATAGTAGAACCGTACAATAAGCAAAATGAACTTAAGTATTTGTGTGCTACTGGTGATACATAAATCTATAATCACCACTGAACAAGGAGGGTTTTAACGCCAACACTTATTTATGACATTAAATATTCATGCACACATTTGTCTATAAAAAATCAAGATTTCACTTTAGTAGTCGTGTAATAGTACTGTGTAATAAGCTAAATGAATTCAAGTATTTGTTGTGCCATTGGTGATATATAAATCAAGAATCATCGCAAAACAAGGAGGGTTTCAATCAAAAATTAAAATAATAATACAACACACCTAAACATTGTGCACCTTTAAAATCATTTCTCTTCCTCCATCAAGAGGTTCACCCTTTTTCCTTAGCTAAATGAAATTTAGAAAGGCATAATGAAAGTAGAAAAAACTAAAACAGAAGAGAAACTAGAGAATACATTTCTATTACTACTAAAAAACTTACATTACTAATAGAAAACTTAGCCTAAACAAAGACAATAATAAAACTTTCTTTCCCTCTCTAAGGGTTTTTATGTGTCTTGAATGCCATCCAAGAGCCCCTGTTTTATAGTAGAAGAGTGTCTAAATTGGCATCTTCAAATTCACTCAAAATACATTCCAAATTAACTTCAAATATGCTCTAAATTCATATGTCCTTTTTAGATCCGAATTTATCATACTTTTTTCTTGAAGCAATTAGCCGATATTGGGAAAATGACTAACATAAAAGTGTAGATTTATCTGTTAGCTTCATTTTCTAACTTGAATCACCTAATTCCAACTACTAGGAAGAAATTTATACTTGATTTAAAGAAATGTGTCAGCATAGATAGATCTTTTCTAATATACATACTTGGATGAATTTTCTACTATAATCATAGCTGAATTAGGCTGAGATTTCAACAACAAAGTTGTAGTTCTATCTCTTGGATTTCAAATAAAGTAAGATTCAGGTTGATAGGGCTTTTGAATATGGAGTTATGCCCAAAATACGAAACTGCACAAGTTTGGAAACTTGCTTATTTTGAATTTAATGCAAGCCCAACAATCACTTGCAAAGTCTAGGTGATTTATTGCATATATTTTTATCTACACATGATGGACTTAGGCAAAAATGACCCTTTTATTCTAATTGTGATGTTTCTTTGATCCAATAAAATATTATCTCTCAAGTTGCTCATGAAACATGTTGTCTTCTTCGGTTTCATTTTGGCACTTTTTGATCTCTTTTTGTTCATTGATTCCCTAATACAAAATATTACTAAAATTATAATATTAACAAGAATAAAGCAAAGAAAGGTTAAATGATTTAATACAAAAATATGTTAAAATATGCACTTATCAAATTTCTCCACACTTAACCGTTGCTCGTCCTCGAGCAAGCCTAAAACAAACCTAAACTAATCAACTTTTGTAGGAAATCACAATTGCATTTAGCATATGTAACAAACCTTTAAACCTCTAGGTGACCCATAGAGGATGAGTTATAGTCTCGTGAGGGTTTTCAACAGTAATACCCACAAACACTTATGATAACTAACTTTCAACTATTATTATCAAGAAGCAGCAAAGTAATATGAAAATGTAATCAAACAAGTGTCGAATCTAACCCTTAGTCATTCAAAAGTCAATACATTTCCACAATAAGTATACTCAAGAGTGTGTGTGTGTGTGTGAATAGTTAATGTCAACAGTGACAAAACCATGGATGCTTTAAACAAGTGAAATCCCAAAGAACCTCACAAAAACCATCACTCAATTTCTAATGGAAGAGTTAAACATCATAGACTTTTCTTTTGGTACAAATCTCCACTACACCGAAGACATCACACGAAATCAAAAGATTTTCAACAAAGGTTGTAATGGGGCCAAAGGGTAGTGATGTGGGTACGAAATAAAAGGATAGGATGCAACCACAAGTGTACGGTGTCAAGTTTTAATACAACAGTGAGTTGAGTATCGTATCCATAAGGATTGTAATACAAAATTGCATCAAATACCCTAGTTTAAATAGTCCCAATTTTATCTAGAAAATTGAGTGATGATTGTTAGACAAAGTAGAGTAAGATAAAAAATGCACCGACAAAAGTGGAGTTCTTAGAAACAATACAACAAACACCTTATGAGCAAGAAATTCTAGAGGAATCACTCACCTTATTATCACCTATGTTCTTCCTTCCAAAACATACCAATTCAAGTCAATAATACATATAAGTTAAGAATTCCTAAGCTCATCAATTCCCTCTATCTAGTGCCGAATTGACTATGAGTTCCAACATGAATTTAAATATCTCTATACAAATTCAAGAATAAAACTCTACAAAAGTTCAATGAATTCTTCTTCAAAACTTCAAAGGTTTCATAAGCTTCTCAACTCTATGATTCCTAGGTTGTATTATCCTTATGATCATGTATAATCGTCCCTCTCTCGAGTATCGAATTTCATACATCAAACAATCTCAATTAATGGCCAAATAATCAAGATAAATACTAAACAAGATAACACAAACAAGAAGAATAACTTGAACTAATCTTTTGAGAAAGTAGTTTCACTTAACTTCATGGTCTTGTGTGTGTGAGTGTGAAAGTAGTAGTTTATCAACTTGCATTTATCATCCGGATAGATTTATAAAGCCAATTACTCCTATTTAATCTACTTTTGAAGTGATTACCAAACTCCATAGGCTTGTTTTTCACACTAATCTCCACTAATATAGGTAGATCATAGCATTAAAGATCAAAAGGACTTCCAAAGCTTGTATTGTGAGGCTCAGGTAATAGTGGGAAAATAATGAAATTTGTAAAAAAATTATCCATTTTACACAATTATACTGAACCTTTATGAATGAGAACCAAGTTCTTCATCAATCATTTCATTTTACTTTATTGAACATCCCATTTTTCTTTTTTTTTTTTTTATCTTGGATTACCTCCAAACTTATTTCTTTTGCTGTATACAATGAAGATCTATTTGTTTCAGATAGTTCAAATGGTGCACCTCAATTCATAATCTCTTCATTTTCATCCTTTTTCAATATTTTCTTCTCTTTATTTTCATTTTTTTAATACGATAATTCATTCGAGAATGATTATGTAAATAAGAAAACAAAGGGTAAAAAATTAGATTTTTTCATAAAGCTGGATTGTTTCAATAGGCTCAAGAGAGGACGCTAGAGAATAATTCAAGTATAGGTTGGCTTCAAAGGCTCAAATTGTAATGCCCAATTCTCAATTCTCTCCTACATAGCCAATAATAAACATTTTGCATGAATATACATCTAATCAATGTGCATTATTGAATTATGGCATACAAATAGCATGATTGCACGAACATGAATAATTGTTATTATATGCTTCAGTTATGCTTTAACATGCATTAGTACATGAAATATGAGATCAAACTTTCATTTCTTGATTTAACATATTCCTTAAGTGTCCTTTTTGCAGTGAA
>CM033121.1:15911506-15973227 GCA_019321725.1 Paulownia fortunei
CTGCTCTTGCTGTCCAATTTCGATCTCTACTGCACTTATTTCCTCTTCCAACTACTTTTTCACCCATTTCTAGGCTAAATTGGCTTTTCCTATTTTCATATGAATTGTACCTCTGTGTCTTGGGTTTCTATAGGGACTTGTGACCCTTTAGGTTCACTACTAAACTAGTAGTGGACTTGCAATATTTGCAACTTATGAATAACAATTATTTCGATTAATTAATCTAATTAATTAATCCAATTGGAATTAACTACCTCACTATCCACGAAAATATCTAGCAAATAATCATGTCAAACTAGTTTTAGGTAAAATAACAAGCAATCCTATTTCAATTATGAATACCATGCACGTAAGGTCCTTCCGTCAACTAATCTTTGGATTTTGTCTAGGGAATAGATAAAAGTCGAAACCCTAAATAACTCAATAACTATGATTCCATTCCAAGTTTCAGTGACTCTTCATGAATCATCATAAACCTTTTTTTGACATTCATCATACCTTGTCCAAGGATTTCAGAATCATGAACTATGAAAATTTAGGATATTCACTTGTTCTACCAGACAAATGATAGATCTTTTGTTGGCCACTCATTAACCTCTATACATGTAGATGTAATACCCAATGTAATCTCTTGATGATGGTCAGGCAATCAGAGAATACATCAAAGTAAGACATGACACGTACAAGATTACTATGGTGCATCAAGTCAAAGGCCTAGTCGCACACTATTGTAACATAGAGATTCTTAATTCGACAAATAAATTTTTTAACTAACAATTTCTTGCAGGTCAATTCAGTGTACTTGTTCTCCAACAGGCACTCGTACACATGCACTTGCGCTATGCTAATACCTATAGAATGAAATATCCTCATCTTCTGAGCATACATTGTATGCGTAAATCTTGTTGGTCTATTTGATGTCTCATCTCAAAAAGCCTTTGACTCGAAACTTATTTAAGAGTAAAGCCTTAGAGACATGTTCTATGATCACCATCGTATGCGTGACTATGCCTTATAGCTAAATTTTATTTAAGGACTTTATCTACACTGAAAAAAAATACAAGACATAAGATAAAGAAAGTATGTTTTATTAATATGATTTCCAATAAGATTATCCTACAAAACAAAAGAGTACAATACACTCAATCTAATTAGGGCATCGGGTATCTTACTCTAACATATCTGATATTGTTGGGTAACAAATAAATATGAGATATTTATTTTGATATTTATAATTATTATCTAGAATTATGAATTTTAAATAATTGCAAAATAAAGGTTAAAGATGTCTTTCCTATCAAATAAAGGGATTTGCCTTTTAGAGTTAGAAGAGGATTAGGAAACTAAGGATTGAGTAAGAATAAATGGGAATTTCTCCCTCTTTCTTCTTAGCACATATTTTCACCAACAGAGAGAAAGAGAATTCTCTAACTTCTTGTTGAATATTTTCCTTCTCCTCTCCTAAGCCCAGTCTTGTAATTTCAAAAGTTAAAAATATCACAAGATAAATTATACAATATAATTTAATTTAGTGTTAGAACGCCCACTCTTTTCTATTAGTGTGGAGGCTTGGATTAGAAGATCTTGGCATCTAATTCAATTAAATTGAAGCTTGGTGAGAAAGGCTTGAAGATTTTGAATGCATAATTAGAAAAAGAATTAGATTCTTTTATAAGGTTATGTTTTCTGAAACTCTCCCAAATATAATTATCATGTTTTATAGAAATAATTAAAATTACGTATTCATATATTTGCATTAATTTTGTGAAAATGTTTGTAGTGCCTAATACTATATCATTTTGATGCACCCAATTTGATTAGGAAGCAAATAAAATTATTTTTATTCGATAAATTTATTTCTAGTATGACATGGTAGGGAAAGAGATTCATCAGAATTTTGAACGTCCAAATTTCAAAGGGAAGGAAGGACTGACTCCTATTACATTGGCCAACCCTCCCTATTGAGTGGCTATCGTATCAGTTGTGGACCTCCATGAGAGGTTATTCTTGCAGAGTGCAGTTCATGATGGAGAAATTATCAGGATCAATAATAGTGACAGTAGATGCCACCCTACAGTGCAGTTCATGATGGAGAAATTATCAGGATCAATAATAGCGACAGTGGATGCCACCCTACAGAGTTGAGAGGTAGCTTAGTTAGCACCTCTTAAGTAGAAGGAGTCAATGACTTTTGAGAAAAGGAAGAGAACTCTAAGAGGATATAAAATGAGAAGAAGAGAGCTATACATCTATGTAATGTAGAAGTGGTGGTACTGGTGAGGTCCCAACTTAATTTAGTAGATGAGGAAGATTATGATGTAACTGAAAGGTGAGGTCTTCGATCAAAAGAGATAAATATTTTTTGGATCAAACATTATAATAGATGAGTTGCCTATGACTTTAGGGCACTCTACTATGAAAATATTGGAATTATTGACCCTTAGAAGCACCTATGCCAATTCAAATTAGCACTACTCTACAAATATTTGGATGGGTTGAAGTACAGGTTTTTTCGATAACTTTGGTCAGGTCTGCTAAAGAAAAAAAAGAGCAACTAAAAGGTTTATCCCCTCAACTATATAGAGGATTTTGGTTTAATTAAGATAGCTCATAACTTGGTACGGATAAGACCCAAAGTGAACATGCCCTACCTCAACATGGATCTAACCTATAGACTTGTCAAGCAAAAGAAAAGGCACTTTGGCCTACAAAAGGATGAGATCATACAAGTAGAAGTCAAGAAATTATTGGAGACAAGGCACATAAAGAAACCTAGTTCCCTGAGTGGTTGTCTAACATAGTTCTCATGCCAACAGGGGAAAATGGAGGAGGATGTGTGTTGATTTTTAAGATATAAATAAAGTTTATCCTAAGGAACATTATCTCAAGTAATCAAGATGAGTTAACAAATTGGAAATTTGATAGATTAAAATCTCAAAACATAGGTTTCAACTTTGGCTACATCAACCCCTAGAAACTATAATTTAGTTCATGACTAATGTAGTAAATCTCATAGACAAGTTTTATTACATCATATGAATGGAACTGAAAAAAAAGTAAAGAAATTGATAAACAAGAGAAAGAATCCTCTTTGTGTCTAGGTGAAAGATGTCTTTAGTTGTCTTCTCCAAACCTAGCTTCCTTCCCAAGCTCCTCTTTGTGCTCTCCAAAGTGCCAAAAGGTGTTGGGAATGAGCCATATGTTCTCTATTTATACCATGTCCCAAAAAAACTCTTTAAAACACTTTTACCACAACCTTTTAGGGTGCCTGAAAGAATAGAAGGCACTACCACATTTTTTCCCTTTGTGTCATGGTGTGAGACTTTCCTCAAGTTACTATCCAATTTTCTACATCCGCATCGCGACTCCTGCATTAGGCGCCACAATGCCAGGTCTATTTTTTGGCCATTTATCATTATATCTTTCTCTCCTCTTTAACTCGTCCAAACTCGTCTAACAAGAAGTATTTCCTGCAAACTAAGTAAAAAGTATCAGACTATATATAATTTACTTGAAACCAATCAAATAACTAGGTTAAAAGTATTCAATTCGTTGGTATAAAACCAAATCAACACTGAGTTATCTACGTGTAATAGCCACCCCATTTTTTCATCACAAGACTTGGTCAAATCATGGAATCTGCTAGTGTTTGTGCTTTGATGGTGGTCTTGGGTTGATATCGAACTTACCCAGTTTTACCCTCATTTTATTATCTTGATAGATGCTTCACGTTTATTCAAGATATGTCTCAAAAGGCTATCAGTAAGAAAAATTACCTTGTGGGATATGAAGCAAAGCCTTAGCATTCTTGCAGTCATAATAAGATCTAGCGCTAGCTTTCTCTATCTTAAGGTACCTCTATGAGCCCCTCGCAATACTTTACTCACATATTATATAGTCTTCTATGAAGTTCCTTCATCTCACAGTACAATTGAGCTAACCACCTGCTCCTCTATTAACAAATAAATTTTATCCTTATTTGTTGGCTTTCTATATTTTCTTGAATCATCTTAATATCAAATTTTTGGAGAGACTTATGTCAACAATATCAAGATATGCTATATCAAAAAGTTTCAACCCAATACTAACTCTTTAACCTGATTTTTCTCTTTTATACTAACCGAAAGGGGCTGGGTGGTAAACATGAAAGTTGTAGATCTATCCCTTATCTTTCAAAGTCATCAATAATCAGGCCAATTTATCTTTAGAGTACAATATTATGCTCCAAAATAGAAACTTACCCAAAGCTAGAATTAGCGCTTGGAGTTTTTGGCTAAGCTTTTTCTTGAATTTGTTGGACATCTTCACCACTTCTATTTCTCTATAAATATCATATAAAACACATAAAAAGAAGCAGAAAATGCTTGATGATTAAGAAAATATTAAGTTAAAGGAATCTAAATTAAAGGTATAAAACCAACTCAACAACAAGCCACATTAGACATTTTTTACACTTGTAGAAATATTTTTATTAAATTAATATCAATAAAAGGCATTTTTTCATCTTAAATTTCATATTAGAAAATTGGATGAAGACCCCACACCATACATAGCTATGGGTCATAGTCGTGTATATAATAGTGATCGTAGAATATATCTTTATGACTTTGGTGGTAAAAATATTCCATTGAAGATTCATTGAGACGGGACATCGACGAGTCTAGTGAGACTTGTGCATACAATGTAGGCTTATAAGGATACCTCATTCTATAGGTTTTGGTGTTGTGACACTAGTGCATGTATGTGGGTGACATGAACATTAAACAACCCAACCCGAAAAGTCCTAATTGGAAATAACATTTTTTAATATAGAATTTTCCCATTATGATATTGCATGATTTAGCCCTTAGATTTGGCACACTATGGTAACCTTGTGCATGACATATTGTACTTTAATTTATTTTCTAATTGCTTGACAATCACAAGAGGAATATTTGGGTGTAATATCTTCATGTATGGAGGTTAATGAGTAGCTCTAGATAAATATGTGAATCTCCTATTTTTCCATGAACTTGACTCTGGAAACTCTTTGGCAAGGTTGGATGGAAAATGGAAAATGGGGTTTTCTATATTCATCATAGGGCCAAAATACTAGGACTTTTTTTAATCAAAGGCACTTGTACCTATGTGGTGGGTTGGTATAGACCCCTACACATTCATTAATATAACCAAAATGGGAAAACAAGTGAGTTTTGTGGAATTCAAATAAGGAGTACTTACTGCGTATACAAACTCAAAAAATAATAAATAAGGAGTACTTATTCATAAACATAATTAATGAGAGAAATAGGAAAAAGAAATAAAACATGGAAGTAGGATGAGTTTCTTCCCCTTGTAGATGTCTTCTTCTCAACTCTTGGAAGAATTCTCTCCTTTTCTTCTTCTTCTTCCTTCTTCTTTCTTGGCTTGTTTTCTCTTCTCTCCCTCTCTCCCTCTCTAAAAAATCTGATTTCTTCACCCTTGGAGGCTTTTGAATACCTAAAAATCACATGGGAGATGCCCAAAATAGGGCAAAATAATTATTTTGCCCTTACTTGCCCAGTTGGCAGCGCCTAGGCGCTGCAGCATGCTTTAGTCCAGCGAGGGCAGCGCCGAGGCGCTGCACATTCTGTCCTGGACAGTGATTGCAGCGCCTAGGCGCTACATGGCAGTGCCTAGGCGCTGCTCTTGCTGTCCAATTTCGATCTCTGTTGCGCTTATTTCCTCTTCCAATTGGTTTTTCACCCATTTTTAGGCTAAATTGGCTTTTGCTGTCTTCATATGAATTGTACCTCTATATCTTGGTTTTCTATAGGGACTTGAATCAACTCAATATGAAATTTGTGAAAAGAGTTATACCTTAAATACCAAAATGTATTATACCAAAAAATTTTAGTCAAGTGCAGACTGTTTAACCCAATTTTTCTCATTGAAATAGAAAGAACTGAATTTCATGATAAACATAAAAATTATAGATATATCTCTTGGCTTTCCAATGATTCATGAAAAAAGTCAAAATGATATTGGAACAAAACGTTATAATTGAAATACGAACACTGCCCCAATAGCACCAAAAAGCGAATTATTCTAAATTTAAACCAAGTTTTATGTTTCTTTCCATTTTTTCCTCATTATGCTATTACCTACAATATTTCAAACTAAATGCCTAAAAATTAACAAAACACTCAAAAACTAAACAAAAATTTAAGCAAATGGTACTCAATTAATGGGTATAAAATCCACTCATCAAGGACCTTATATGTATGTTACTTGTAATTGAAATAGTTTCACTCGCTAATTTACCTAAGATTAGGTAGTAATGATACACTTACTAGGTGTTTCCTATGACTTGTGAGATTCTTGGAATTAAGGAGCTAATTGCAAGATGATTAATTAATTAGATTAATTAATCAGAATAATCATTATTCATAAGTTACAAATATTACAAGCCCACTGCTAGCTTAGTTGTGAACCTAAAGGATCACACAGAATTTGGGATGACACATTTCTAATTTAGAAATTGATCTAAGATGTTGGTTCTAATAAATTAATGCAGATTAATTAATTGGGGCTTAAATTAATTCAAGGAATTGAATTAATTATTTAATTAAATAATTAAATTATTTAATTGGACTTAATAAGATTAGAAAGCCCAAATTGGAGTGGAGCAATTATTATTTGATTAGATCAATTTATTGTGTAGATCATAAATTAATTTAATTATTAAATTAATTTATTCAATTAAATAATTAGATTATTTAATTGGACTTAATTTGATTAATGGGCTAGATGAAATTAATTAATTGAATTTGGGCTTAAACAATTAATTTAATTAATTGAGAAAAGTTCAATTCAAGGAGGCCCATAAGAGTTAGAATAAAGATGCAGATCCAAGAATGGAAGATTGTTGAAAAAATATCTAATTAGATTAGATAATGACAATATCTCCAAATTACCTTACTCAGATTAAGAAGATAATGAAGACCCTCAACACCCAGTTCATGTATATCTACCAGGAGGGAAATCAAGCAGTGGATGGCTTAGCTAATGTAGCATGCTCAGGACAAAAAAAGGAATTATTCACACCATCTCAAGTTTGTCTTTCATTTTTATCATTATGAACTAATTTATTTTTCTATGGTTGTGATGTAATCTAATTATGATGTTTTGACTATTTGTATCAATTCAATTCTTGATTTATCTATCAACTTAAGTTTTCTATATTGTTCTTAATGCTTTCAATTAATTGGCCATTAATTGAATGATTTGCTAATCATATTAATCCGGGAGGTGATATATGTGTCTAGTTCTATGTGTAGAAAACCATAAATTGCATGTGAGATAGGAATATACTTACATGGTTTGTGTAGTCTTATTGGAGATCCATAGAACCTAATGAATTGTTGATTGTTGTAATTCATATAGGAATATAGTGGGTTAGAAATTGATGATATTTTCATTAGACCTTGGGAGAGGCTAGTAGATAATTTAGGGATTCTCGACTATCACTTGGGAAATAAATTGAGATTGATGAGATGAATTATTCAATTTGGACTAATGACGATGAAATCATAACCCTAGGCTTTTAGTTATTGAATTTCATCATTAGTTGATTTTGATTATTTGTTTAGTCTAGTTAGATTTTGTTAGTAATCATAAGCATCAACATCGAATTTTGTTTATTTAAATAAAATTAGAGTTAACATAATTTCGGTACTTAATAATTCAACAATCCTCGTGGGAACGATAATATACTCATTATTTTATTACTTGTATACGATAACGTGCACTTGCGTTCATGAATTTTCACAACAAGTTTTTGGCGCCGTTGCCGGGGATTGTTTTGTTTTGTTAATATCGATACCAAATATCTTTGATTTTATTTTGAATTTTTATTGTATATATATTTATCTTTTCTCTTATTTTTATTTTTCTTTCATTGTTTGAGTGTGCCCTTGTTTATAATCGCAGGTATTTTCTTGTGTGTGATAATTGAGCAAAAAGTGGTAGACAAGATGTCATATAATTCATAATATTGGCTAAATGAATATTACATGACAAATCAAATTTCAACTCATGCCTTTAGGATTAATCAAGAAGATGCCATTAATGCATTGACTACTCAAGTACGTGAGTCATATGGTGGTTTTCAAGTAAGAACACAATACCAAGGGAGAAATCAATTTGTACCACCACACGTCGAGCATGCTCAATATGGGTGGAATTACACCCAGCTGCAAAATTATCCCTTCTCCAATACTTATCAAGGATGGCCAAGTTATTCTAATGATTCATGGAGAAATGATAAGAATATGATGTGGCATACACCTAGTTACCCACCGTCAAAGATGAAGCGAAGCCTTGAAGAAGCATTAGCTCAATTTGAACGTACTACCGATCGAATCTTGTTGCGAACTAAACCTAGTAATCCATCACTGGAGATGATTTTTCTTGATGAAGCAATGGCTCGATTAGCAAACACTCAGAGCTAATTTATGTTGGAAGCTACAATTGATGTCCAAAATTCATCATCACAACTTCAAAACTCAGACATCCAAAATTGTGAGATGGATAACATGTTTCCAACAAGACATCAAGACAATTTAGCTTACACAACTGAGGAAAATGAAGAGGGCGAAGAACATTGTGATGATAATTTACTAAGTGAGGAAAAGATTGAAACCATCTTGTGGATTGAAAAATTGATGAAGGATAAACAAGATGTATCAACACAAATGCCTCCAATGGAGAAAAGAGAAGAATATTGGGATGTTAGTTTGCTAAGTGATGAAGAGAGGGAAACTGTTTTGTGGATAAAATAACTGATGAAGGATGAACAAGAGGTATCAACACAAACACCTCTAGTGGAGAATAGAGAACACCAAGAAAATGTTCAACCAAGCCCTTCTCAAGAGCCATCATGGGAAGTTTCTTATCCTCATCTTTTACAAAATAGCAGACCTATGTCAAATATTGTGGAGGATGATACGGGGATCTCATTGCACAAGTATGAAGTGGAGGATTATGAATTGGGAGATTGCTCATTAAGTTATATGGTGGGAAATGAAGGTCTACTTGAGGATGTTGACAAATCTATTATCCATATAGATTTCATCATCCCCGAAATTGAAAAGGACAAAAACATCTCTTTCACACAAGGAGAAATATTTTTTGTCATCGGGCATGCACTCAACAATATGAAAGAGGCATTTGATCCCATGTCGGTTTATGCTCACTATGCTTATCTTTGGGGATCACCTACACTTCTAGAGCATACAAAGTCATGGCATGATAAACACTTATTTTTGGATCTTAGTTGAGCAAGGAAGAAGTCCGGTTGAAGACTATAAATCAAGCGCTTCTTGGGAGGCAACCCAAGTGTTTTAAATTATCTTTTATTTTTATTATTTAGTTGTTTAATGTTAATTTTGTTATTTTATTTGATTTTGTTTGTTTTCATTTCAGGATCCAACTCAAATTTAGGGGAGGACTTGTAAAATAAGGAGTGATATGCCACCAACTAATGAATGCACATCCATCACTATTCTAAAAGAGGATGATGATCAAGTTGATGAGAACTAACACCATTCAGGGAAGTCTTCTATGCCTTATCTTGCTTTATTTAACATTGAGGACAATGTTAGTTATAAGTTTGGGGGTGGATGTATGTGTTTCATTTGATTTTGTTTGTTTATAGCTTTAGAAAATTGATGAATGTTGTGCTTATGTATGTGCTTGACTCTTGTGGCAATTTTATCTTTCTTGTAATTCTTTGACATATTGAGCACATAGCTTTGAACATTTGGATTTTTTTTACTTAGAAAAAGTTTATGCTAATTCAATACTTTCTTTTGGCAATCTCATAAAATTCTAGAACTTGTTTGATTATCACTCGAGGCGAAATCCTAGACTACATAACATTAAGAAAGTGATTTAGGCAATTTTTGGACCATTTGAACCTTTCAAGCCACTTTGTTTACGATGCATAATCCCTAGTGTCCCCCATTGAGCTTATTGAGCCATTTTCTTTATCACCCTACAAATCAACCTCAACCAATGTTTTTCTTTTTATCTTATATATTACCCCACACTCAACTCATTGATATTCTAGTAACATCATTTTGAGCATTGAAAGTGGTTTGAAAAAAATGGCAAAAGAGAGGTGGTGATTTGTACAAAACTCTCGAAAAAATATGTCAAGAAATATGAGAAAAGAGTGCAACACCCGTTGTTTATAAAAACAAATAAGTTTGGGGGTGTAGCACTTCAAAAAAAATGTGAAAAAAAGAGAGTTTAACGAATAAAGTGGTGTGATAAAAAAAAACAAAGGTTCATGAAGGTGTGAGACGAAAATGTGGTGATGCTCATCAACAAGGTTCTAAAATAGTTGTGTGTTATGAGTAATTTGAGCTACTATATTATCTTTTATCCTACCATTACCTTAGCCACACATTACAAGCTTTCAAAGTTCTAATGATCCTTGGTGTTGTGTTAGTTTACATTAGTGGAGAGTGACATGAAAAACAAGCCTATAGAATTATAAATCAAATAAATAAATGATCAATAATTTTGTTGTAAGTTTGCATAAACCAATCCGAGTAGTAAAAAGTTAAGTGTAAGAGGCTACACACACACACTCAAAGGATTTAAAGATGGGTGAATGTGGCACTTGAGTTGAAATCATGCATTTTGATGATATTTTGATATTTCCTTGAGTTATAAACTTACAACATTTTGTGAAACTCATTTGGCTAGTAGGTTTAATTATCACTTGTTATTTTACTTGTTTTATTTCTTTCTTTTGCTCGAGGACTAGCAAAATATTAAGTTTGGGAGTATTTGATGAGTGGATTTTATACCCATTAATTAAGTACCATTTGCTCAAATTTTTGTTTAGTTTTTGAGTGTTTTGTTAATTTTTATGCATTTAGTTTGAAATATTGTAGGTAATAGCATAATGAGGAAAAAATGGAAAGAAACATAAAACTTGGTTTAAATTTAGAATAATCCACTTTTTGATGCTATTGGGGCAGTGTTCGTATTTCAGTCATAACTTTTTGTTCCAATATTATTTTGACTTGTTTCTTGAATCATTGGAAATCCAAGAGATATATATATATATAATTTTTATGTTTACCATGAAATTCAGGTCTTTCTATTTCAATGAGAAAAATTGGGTTAAATAGTCTGCACTTGACTAAAAATTTTTGGTATGACATATTTTGGTATTTCAGACATAACTCTTTTCACAGATTTCATATTGAGTTGTTAGAGGGAGGACATGTAGACTCCTTGGTAAAAGATTCACAACAATCCTATAATTGATTGCCTCAAGCCTAACATCTAAATCAAAGAGTTTGAAAGTGTAACAAATTACATCACTATCTTTATTTATATTTTATTTTAAATTGTTAATAACAACGATCGGTAGAATCATTGTGAAACTGGGGCAATGCAATAAACATTATTTTATGTTTTATTTAAAATTTCTAATTTCCACTGTGTTTACTCCCTAGGTTATAGTGAACCCAACAAGATATTCACAGTGATCTTTGGTATTTATAATTAACACCCACTTTAGAAAATAATTTATTATAATTAAAAGTATAATTAAATTTATTGCATAAAACCCATTTCAGTGTTTATGAATGTGGATTCAGGACTTATAGACCTATCATTTATTAATTCCAAGATTATTCCACTTAAATTCTGGAATTACACTCATATAATTATAGAACAATTTATTCTAATCAACACTCAGTAGTCCATCGATATAATCATTACATACGATTTGAGCCTCCATAGGGGATTCATCACTAGAGCTAGGTTTTTTATTAACCTCTCTAATTATCTCTTGTTCCTTGTCTACCATTAATTCAATAGTGAACAATTAATTTATAACCAATTTATAAATTTGAGCACTCTACCATTCAATTCTAAAATTAACTAATCAAGGGAACTATCTTAATACTTTCCGTGGGAAGGTATGGATTTTATATCTGTAAGTTACATTCTCAGTTGCTTATCCCAATATTATCCCAAAATATAAGTGTTTAGGAATGCTAAATAACAAACCTTTGATGAGCAAATCAAAGATCATAATGAAATAGACAGAAGTCTATAACCACTTAGGATTAACATCAACCCATATATGATCATCTATTGATGTTATTTGAATTTTAAAAAAAATAATGGAAGTTATATGATAATTCAAATCACATCTCGTCCAGTCTTATATAATCACATAATATAAAGTGTCTCTAGTATGATGTCACCACATCAATAGTCCGGATAAGACCATTATATTCTTAATATAAATGGACCGCACTACTAATGATTTAATTAAAGATCCCAACTTTAATTAATTTTATAATGGACTAATTTAGTTTATTGTGCATAATCTCAATCCTTTCGTATATAACACTTATATACTAAGATTATGGTTGTAAAAATAAACATGAATTCTCTGATATTCAAAAGCATACCATTATACAAAAAAAAACAAGTATAAAATATTATTTTAATAATTTAGCAACTAATGTATTAATACATGCTTTTAGGGCACTATTTTAACAACCTCCTACTTATCCTAAAGCAGGTGAGACATGTCTCTCAATTCGAATCCCAACATATGACTTTCAAATATCCTAGCAACATCTTGGTGAATGGATCAATAAGATTGTTTTCATATACTATTTTTCTTAACAAGCACATCACATCTATGTACTATCTCTCTGATCAATTGGTATTTTCTTTTTATTTGCTTTCCTCTCTTGTGACTTTTTGGTTCTTTCAAATTAGCCACTACTCCACTGTTGTCACAATACAATGCCAATGGCTTATCCATATTTGGAATAACTTCCAAATTAATAAAGAACTTCTTGAGTCATACTGCTTCCTTAGCTGCTTCACAAGGGACTATGTATTTAGCCTCCATAATTGAATCAACAATATTGGATTCTTTAACACTTCTCAAGAGTATGACTCCACTACCAAGAGTGAACACTAATCCAAAAGTCAACTTTTGATTATCTCTATGTGATAGGAAATCATAATCAGTGTATCCAATAAGATTCAAGTCTCCACTTAAGTAAACTAGTATATAGTTTCTCATTCTCCTATGATACTTGAGCATATTCTTCACCACTACCCAATGATCTAATGTTGGATTTGACTACTGACTATCTCTACCACATAGTAAATATCAAGCCTTGTACACAACATGGTGAATCTTGTAGAGGCATAGGGAACTCATCTCATATCCTCCTCTTCCTGTAGAATCTTGGGACATTGCTTCTTGGAGAGGATGATCCATGTTGGGTTAGCAAGTAACCCTATTTAGAATTTTTCATTGAATAATGCATGAGCATCTTATATGTATAAGATGCCTAAGATAGTACCAAAATCTATTCTTGTGATCCTGAATAATTTGTATCCCAAGAATGTAATTTGCTTCTCCTAAATCCTTCATTTGGAATTACTTAGATAGCCAGTTCTTAACATTTGATAATATTTCTACATAATTTCCAATAAGTAGAATTCCATCTACATAAAGTACTAAGAAAACCATCTTCTTATCTTTATGTACTTGTATACATAAAGTTCATCAACTTTTTGATCTAACCATAAGACTTAATCGTCTCATCAAATCTTAGGTTCCATGATCTAGAGGCTTGCTTCAATCTATAAATGGACCTCAACAACTTGTAGACTTTATGCTCTTAGCCTTGTTCTATTAAACCCTTTAGTTGTTGCATATAGATGTCTTCCTCAAGATAGCCATTTAAAAAGGTTGTCTTGACATCCATTTGCTATATCTCATAATCTAGGCTCACAACATTGAGAGCAGTATGAGGATGAATTTAAGTATAGCTACAAGCGAGAATGTTTCCTCACAATCGAGTCCTCTTTCTGAGTGTAGCCTTTCAAAATTCCATTCTTTTATTTTAAGTATTAATTCTTTTATCACAAGTTGATAACAAGAATTAATATATTCTATACACACTCCATAAACTAGGTTAGAAAAGCAATTAGAATTACTAGCAGAATTCTAATTTTATGTTTTTACTCAAAGTGTAGACTACTTTAGAGAGGAGACGCATGGATCCCTGTCAACCGAATTCAGAAAAAGGGCTAGCAATTGATTGCTTCAATCCTTATGAAAGTCAGAGTGTATAAAAGGTATAAATCAAAATTTTAATTATTTTATTACACCATTGGAAATTGTGAGATAGTTAGAAATCACATCGGATTTGGGGTATTATTGTAATTGTTATAGCATGATATTTTTAAATTTTTAATTTTTTGCTATGCATACTGTGATACCCGAGCCTCTTACTACTCATATGGCCAAATATGATTCATGCATTACGTGTTAATTTTATATGCTATTTGCATTTCTATTGACATTGCATAATTTATTTCATTTTATACGATATTCTTGAATATTAAACTTAATTATGAAGTTCTTGCACGGTATTAGTTATTGAATTTCCTAATCTAAGTAGTTGATTTTATATTGAAATAAGAAGAAAATGAGGTGGATCAATATTAGATATAGATGGGATATATAGGTTATAATTTTGGAAGTGTTAAAAGTGTTACTAGTAAGCTTATACAGTTTAATTTGATTTGATCAAGTTATTTCAAAAGTATATATTTGTAAATTAACATACTTGGGATATTAGACATGATATAATGTGATTTAAGTGTCCTATTACAAGGCCTATATATGCATATGATTTTAAAAATGCAAACTTGATATTTCATTAAGAATCGGATGTGAATTAGTTTGGAGATCGAATGAACGGACATAGGAAATAACTATGGGAATGAATGGTGACTAAGATAGGTTGCAACCAAATAAAAATAGGTGAGACACACAAGATTAGGGCTGTAAGGGAGAAAATCAGATTTTTCTATTCACTTGCCACCTCATGCTTTCTTATTAAGCTTGAGCTAACATCTCAAGCTAACACCTCAAACCCTTCACCCTTGAGCAACGACCAGACCCTCATTTCAGCCATTTTCAACTTCCAAACACACACCTTAAGGTCTCCATGTGATCCAAATTGATTCCAAGTTGAAATAAAAGCAAGAAAATCAAAGGAGAAGTGATTACCATCAAGTTAACCTCAAAATCTGCATAGGTAACACTTATCTATGGTTTTGCCTTTGGTTTTCAGATTATTATGAATGGTTTTATAGTTTATTAAGCTTTAAATATCTCTTATAAAAGTTTAGGAAGTTTTTAGTTAGACTTTGGTGCACAAAGAAAGAGTTTTTGATGACAAACACTTAATAGGAAATACTTGTGGCAGAAACTGTCATCTTACTATTTTTTGTGTTTTAGGCTTCAAAAGTGTATGGTATGTTGAATAAAACCTATAATTATTACCATTTGCATGACCATATATGAGTTAAGAGTATTGGAATAAATTTTTATCAGTTGGAAATTGAAATAGAGAATGATATTGGATAAACACTCAAACTGCCAAAATAGCAAAATCTGTTTTGGCGTGCTGTGAAGGAAACTGAATTAAGGGAGCTAAATCCATTATTTTTGGTAATATTATGACCTTTTTGTCTACTTATATATGTTATATAATTATGGTAAATTGTTTGGAGTGATTGAATATACTTAATGGTGCCAAAACTATTAATGTCATGAAGTGTGCAAAACTGTCACGGTAGGAAACAATCTGTTTCAGTATGTCGTGAAGAGAGCTGAACTTGGAAAGCTATATCCGTGATTTTTAGAAATTATATGATATGGTTACATTTATATACATGTTATCTAGTGTGGTAAAAATTTGGGAGTGATTGGATATGCTTAGGGATGTTAAAATTATCATGCAACTAAACTTGACAGCAAGAAAATATGAAAATGTGAATCTACCACATTTGATCACTTAGCATGTTTCAACCTAGATATACTATTAGAGTTATAATACTTCAATTACATGATGTTTGCATGTATTTAAGATGAGAAATTGAGGTATTTGAGGGTCTATATTGGGTTCTAGTTTGTGAAAGCTTGATTGTTAGCTTATAGCTTGGTGTTTAAGGTCTAGTATGAGATTTTGTGCTTTCAACTTGCCAAATTGGGAATGGTGCTTGATGTTGGGTAATATTACAGACTATTTTACATCTAAAGTTGGAGAGGAATACTAAACAAATTTAGACTAAGCCACCAACCAAGTGAAAGGTAAGTAAAGATTCATTTGCAACCACAATGCATAGACATAGTAGATGTGTGAATTATATGTAATATCATAAATCATATGTGCATAGTAGAGGGCTCTCCATTGAGCATACATACATGGGCATTGTCATTAGCACGTGCATGCATCATATACGAGCATTGTGATAAATCTTGCATTGCACAGCATGATTCAGAGAAAAAAAATATTTTGCTGACCACTACTAGTGCACTGAAGCATGCATGGATTTGCATGGTTTTATGCATGGATTTGTAGGTTTGTGTGCATGGATTTGCATGCTTATATGATTATTGGCCATTGGATTATGGCAATGTACAGAGCTCTTTTTCGGTGCATGGGATAGTAGTGTTGGTCAGGGGGCCAAGAAAGAAATAATTTTGAGAGAAATATTTTGATGCATAAAATTGCATTGTGAGCATAGCATTTTGAGTTGCATGACTTGATATTGTGGATTATTCTTTGGCATGCATAATCTTTAGTTGCTGAGCGTCAGCTCATATAGTTTATGCATTGTAGGTGAGCACGATGATACTTGAAGCATCTTTTATTGGCTGGGCGGCGGTTGGAGCTCCTGCAGGTGTTTGAGAGAGTGTGTACATGGATGACGACCTGTTAGGCTATTTTGTTGGCTTGTTATATTTTGAGTCTGTTGTATTATATTTTTAGACTGGTACTATATTTTGCTTTTAAAACTTTACTGTAAATAAGTATGTAAATATTGGGTCGTTATGGGTGTTGAGCTTTTTTATAAATACCGATCCTGCTATATACATGACATATGTTATAAAGTATATTAAATAGGGTTGTGCATGTAAGAAGTGATTTTTCTTTTCTTAAAGTGTTTAAAAAAAAATATTCCATGCATGCACACAGGTTCTATCATGTCAAATTATAATATATATCTAGTTATGTAGTAATGGGGGTGTTACAGAGTGGTATCAGAGCCAGGTCTTGATTTTGTAGACTGTCCTTGTATATGATCTTAGAACTTGTGGAGCGCAGCTACGCTAGTAAGTTTTACATTATCATATATTGCATTACATATTCCATGAATTATATTGGCCATATGTTGTCAAACTTGTGTAAAACAACATTGCAAAATGGTGAGAACTTGTGGTGGTGCCAGAGCACAGAGAAATGAGACACCCACCCTGGTTAATGATCGAGATACCATGATTAACCGATTAACAGAGTTAATTAAACGACAGTCTGAACAAATTCAGCAACTGATTCGACAAAGAGATAATGGTGAACAACCGATGGTGGAGGTAAACCAACAGCGGGCAGACTATATATATATGGTGGGAGAATGATTTAGGAGGTTGGATCCCCCAACATTTGAGGATGCGCTTGATCCTACCGCTGCAGAGGACTGGTTGAGGACCCTGGAAAACATGTTCCAGTATAGCAGGGTGCTAGTAGAGGAGAGGGTAATGTGTGCCACTTTCATACTTCGCGGTAGTGCAGGCCATTGGTGGGACATGATCAGCAGCATAGAGGATATTACTACCATAAATTGGGATAGATTCAAGGAGTTATTTTGAAATAAATATTTCACGGCCCCAGTTCGCATGATGAAGATGAATGAGTTTATACAACTGCGACAAGGAGCAATGACTATTGGGAAATATATTCGTAAATTTGAACAACTGTCCAGGTTCGCTACTCACATGATCAGCACTGAAGTACTTAAAGTAGAGAGATTTTGGAGGGTTTGAGGCCAGAATTATATCGAGATGTGAATATGGCGGGTAATCAAGGGGTGAAATTTTCACAGGTGGCTGAGAGGGCACTAGTAGCAGAACAGGCTGAATTGAGAATCGCTCGTGCACAAGAGGTTCGACAGCAATTCAGACAACAGGGACAGAGATGGATGTGGGGCAAAAGAGACCAGTTCAAATGCAAAAGCTAATCCAAATACAGAAGTCGGGATTTAAATTTCAAAGAGAACAAGGCCAACAACAAGAAGGTCAAAACAAGAGACCACGGGTCGAACAAGGAAAAGCACTGATGCTAGAAGTTGTGTCAGAAATATGGTAATCGACATACTAGAGGTTGCTATATAGATACTAGGATGTGTTTTTGATGTGGAATACCGGGACATATTGCTAAATTTTGCCCAAGTAAATAGAATCAGACCAGCCAAAAGAATGTACCAGCCAAGGTGTTCACCATGACCAGGGCAGATGCAGAAGCAAATCCATCGGTGGTAACAGGTACACTTTATATTTTTAGTGTTCCAACACTTGTATTATTTGATTCTGGAGCTGCGCATTCATTTGCATCCACTGAGTACGTGAAGAGGGTGGTAGAATACCAGATGTAGCAAAAATCAGTTATAGTGTAATAGTTCCCTCTGGAGATGCTAGACAAACTGATCGGATTTTGAGAGCTTATGCTATACTTATTGAAGGTAGAGAATTACATGCTGATTTGATCGTACTGGATATGAATGATTACGATGTTATTTTGGGCATGGATTGGTTGTCAAAGTATGGGGCTACTATCAACTGTAAGGAAAAGACTGTAACATTTCAACTTTCTGGGAAAGAGTCTTTCAAATTTGCCAGCATTGTGAAGAATTTTAGATTCCCTATGATTTCAATAGTGAAGGCACAATGATTACTTGATGATGGTTGCGAAGGGTACTTGGTGAGTGTCATGAACATTAAGGAACAACACCCACCAACTCTGAGTGAAATACCAGTAGTACGGGAATATACTGAAGTATTTCCAGATGATCTTCCAGGACTACTACCAGATCGTGAAATAGAGTTTGTTATTGACATACAACCAGGAACATCTCCAATTTCTAAAACTCCTTATAGAATGGCTCCCTTGGAGTTGAAAGAATTGTAAGTACAATTACAAGACTTGTTGGGCAAGGGATTCATCAGACCGAGCTTTTCACCTTGGGGAGCACCAGTTCTGTTTGTACATAAGAAGGATGGCACCATGAGACTGTGCATCGATTATCGAGAGTTGAATAGGGTCATAATTAAGAATAAGTATCCGTTACCAGAATCGATGATTTATTTGACCAGCTTCAGGGTGCCGCAATATTTTCAAAGATTGACTTACGCTCTGGGTACCATCAATTAAAAATAAAAGAAGAGGATATCTCCAAGACGGCATTTAGTACAAGATATGGGCACTATGAATTTTTGGTGATGCCATTTAGATTGACTAATGCTCTAGCAGCATTCATGGATCTGATGAACAGAGTGTTTAAAGAATTTCTGGATAAATTTGTTATTGTGTTCATAGATAGCATTCTAGTTTACTCCAGAACTAAAGAAGAGCATGCCACACATTTAAAACAAGTACTAGAGGTCCTGAAAGTGAAGCAGTTATACGCCAAATTCAAGAAATGCGAGTTCTAGTTGGATCGTCTGGTATTCTTGGGACATGTTATATCAGGAGCGGGAATATCAGTAGATCCAAGTAAAGTTGAAGCTATCAACAACTAGATGCAGCCTACTAATCCTTCAGAGGTGCGTAGTTTTCTGGGTTTAGCTGGATATTACCGAAAATTTGTGGAGGGGTTCTCCAAGATTGCAATGCCATTGACACAATTAACCAGAAAAGGGGTGATGTTTAGATGGATAGATATGTGTGAGCGAAGTTTCCAGGAGCTAAAAAAGAGGTTGACTTCAGCACCTATTCTCTCAATTCCATCAGGTACGGGAGGATTTGTAATTTACAGTGACGCGTCGAAGAATGAATTAGGATGTGTACTGATGCAGAATGGCAAAGTAATTACGTATGCATCCAGGCAACTTAAAAAGTATGAAAAGAATTACCACGCATGACTTGGAACTTGCTGTTGTAGTATTTGCACTTAAAATATGGAGGCACTATTTATATGGTGAATGGTGCGAGATCTATACCGATCACAAGAGCCTCAAATACTTCTTCACACAGAAAGAGTTCAATATGCGACAGCGGAGATGGCTGGAACTGGTAAAAGATTATGATTGTGTGATCAATTACCACCCAGGTAAAGCTAATGTCGTAGCTGATGCATTGAGTCGAAAATCCACACAAAGTACAATAGCTATGGCTTTAATTCAGAAACCAGAACTGAATGAGTTGAAGAAAATGAATATAGAGATTTTACAACAGGAGTAATAGAGGCAAAATTGGCAACCCTGATGCTTCAGCCTACGCTAATTGATAGGATCAAACAAAGACAACGAGATGATGAATATCTCATCAATATGAGAAAATATGTTGCTACAGGGAAGTCTCCTGAATTTGAGATAACTCAAAATGATATTTTATAATTTAGAGGGCAGTTTTATGTGCCAAATATTGATAACATTCGGGAAGACATTTTAAAAGAGGCACATTCAACCCCTTATTCAGTACATCCAGAGGCTACCAAGATGTATAGAGACTTGAAAATGCATTATTGGTGGCCAGGTATGAAGAAGAACATCGCCTAGCATGTGGAGCAATGTCTAACATGTCAGCAGATAAAGGCCGAACATCAAAGACCTGCAGGGAATTTGCAACCTCTACTTATTCCAGAATGGAAATGGGAAATGATCACCATGGATTTCGTAACTAGTTTGCCAAAGACTACTAAGGTCATGATGGTATTTGGGTTATCATCGACAGATTGACCAAGTCTGCTCACTTTCTTCCCATATGTTTTACTTATTCCATAGATCGCTATGCCCAATTATATGTTCAGGAGGTTGTCAGACTTCATGGTGTGTCATTTTCTATTGTTTTTTATAGAGATTCAAGATTTTTGTCTGCTTTTTAGAGGAGTTTACACAAAGCTTTGGGAACACAATTATCATTCAGTACAGCATATCATCCTCAGATGGATGGGCAATCTGAACAAACAATATAGATGTTGGAGGATATGCTCAGAGCTTGTGTATTAGACTTCCAAGGTCAGTAGAGTAAATTCCTACCTTTGGTGGAGTTTTCGTACAACAACAACTATCAGACTAGCATTGGAATGGCTCCCTATGAAGCATTGTATGGAAGAAAATGTAGGTCTTCGATACACTGGGATGAAGTTGGTGAGAAGAAACTTTTGGGCCCAGATATGATTCAAGAAATGATAGAAGTTGTGTCACAGATTCGACAAAGAATGCAAACTGCCCAAAATCGGTAGAAAAGTTATGCAGATCAACGAAGAAGAGTACTGGAGTTTACGGTAGGAGATCAGGTATTTTTGAAAGTAGCACCAATGAAAGGCGTCATGCGGTTTGGAAAGAAAGAAAAATTGAGTCCCAGATACATTGGCCCATTCTCTGTGATTGAAAGAATTGGTGATGTTGCTTATAGACTGGATCTGCCAATGTCTATGTCCCAAATACACAATGTATTTCATGTGTCTATGCTGAGGAAATATATTGCTAATCCCTCTCACATTCTGAAGAATGAACTAGTAGAATTAAAGGCAAATTTGAGCTATGAAGAAAAACTGTACAATTTTTGTTACGAGAAGTGAAGCAGCTGAGAAATAAATAGATTCCATTACTTAAAGTGTTATGGAGAAACCAATTGGTAGAAGAGGCCACTTGGGAAAGGGAGGATGAAATGAGAACTAAGTATCCTGAACTTTTTCGGTAAGTGAAATTTCGAGGACGAAATTTTTATGAGTGGAGGATGTGATACACGAGCCTTACTACTCACATGGCCAAATATGATTCATGCATTACGTGTTAATTTTATATGCTATTTTCATTTCTATTGACATTGCATATTTTTCAATTTTATACGACATTCTTGAATATTAAACTTAATTCTGAAGTTCTTGCACGATATTAGTTATTAATTTCCTAATCTAAGTAGTTGATTTTATATTGAAATAAGAAGAAAATGAGGTGGATCAATATTAGATATAGATGGGATATATAGCTTATAATTTTGGAAGTGTTAAAAGTGTTACTAGTAAGCTTATACGGTTTAATTTGATTTGATCAAGTTATTTCAAAAGTATGAATTTGTAAATTAACATACTTGGGATATTAGACATGATATAATGTGATTTAATTGTCCTATTACAAGGCCCATATATGCATCTGATTTTAGAAATGCAAACTTGATATTTCATTAAGAATCTGATGTGAATCGGTTTGGAGATCGAATGAACGGACATAGGAAATAACTATGGGAATGAATGGTGACTAAGATAGGTTGCAACCAAATAAAAATAGGTGAGACACACAAGATTAGGGCTGCAAGATAAGGGAGAAAATCAGATTTTTCTATTCACTTGCCACCTCATGCTTTCTTATTAAGGTTAAGCTAACATCTCAAGCTAACACCTCAAACCCTTCACCCTTGAGCAACGACCAGACCCTCATTTCAGCTATTTTCATCTTCCAAACACACACCTTAAGGTCTCCATGTGATCCAAATTGATTCCAAGTTGAAATAAAAGCAAGAAAAGCAAAGGAGAAGTGATTACCATCAAGTTAACCTCAAAATCTGCATAGGTAACACTTATCTATGGTTTTGCCTTTGGTTTTCAGATTATTATGAATGTTTTTATTGTTTATTAAGCTTTAAATATCTCTTATAAAAGTTTTAGGAAGTTTTTAGCTAAACTTTGGTGCACAAAGAAAGGGTTTTTGATGACAAACACTTAATAAGAAATACTTATGGCAGAAACTGTCATCTTACTGTTTTCTTGTGTTTTAGGCTTCAAAAGTGTATGGTATGTTGAATAAAATCTATAATTATTACCATTTACATGACCATATATAAGTTAAGATTATAGTAATGAAGTTTTATCAGTTGGAAATTGAAATAGAGAATGATATCGGAGAAACACTCAAATTGCCAAAATAGCAAAATCTGTTTTGGCGTGCTGTGAAGGAAACTGAATTAAAGGAGCTAAATCCATTATTTTTGGTAATATTATGACCTATTTGTATCCTTATATATGTTATCTAAGTATGGTAAAATTTTTGGAGTGATTGAATATACTTAATGGTGCCAAAACTATTAATGTTATGAAGTGTGCAAAACTGTCATGCTAGGAAACAATCTGTTTCAGTATGTCGTGAAGAGAGCTGAACTTGGAAAGCTATATCCATGATTTTTAGAAATTATATGATATGGTTACATTTATATACATGTTATCTAAGTGTGGTAAAAATTGGGAGTGATTGGATATGCTTAGGGATGCTAAAATTATCATGCAACTAAACTTGACAGCAAGAAAATATGAAAATGTGAATCTGCCACATTTGATCACTTAGCATGTTTCAACCTAGACATGTTGCTATTGAGTGTTAACAATTAGGCACATGCTATTAGAGTTATAATACTTCAATTACATGATGTTTTCATGTATTTAAGATGAGAAATTGAGGTATTTGAGGGGCTATATTGGGTTCTAGTTTGTGAAAGCTTGATTGTTAGCTTATAGCTTGGTGTTTAAGGTCTAGTATGAAATTTTGTGCTTTCAACTTGCCAAATTGGGAATGGTGCTTGATGTTGGGTAATATTACAGACTATTTTACATCTAAAGTTGGAGAGGAATACTAAACAAATTTAGACTAAGCCACCAACCAAGTGAAAGGTAAGTAAAGATTCATTTGCAACCACAATGCATAGACATAGTAGATGTGTGAATTATATGTAATATCATAAATCATATGTGCATAGTAGAGGGCTCTCCATTGAGCATACATACATGGGCATTGTCATTAGCACGTGCATGCATCATATATGAGCATTGTGATAAATCTTGCATTGCACAGCATGATTCAGAGAAAGGAAAATATTTTGCTGACCACTACTAGTGCACCGAAGCATGCATGGATTTGCATGGTTTTATGCATGGATTTGTAGGTTTGCGTGCATGGATTTACATTCTTATATGATTATTGGCCATTAGATTATGGCGGTGTACAGAGCTCTTTTCCGGTGCATGGGATAGTAGTGTTGGTCAGGGGCCCAAGAAAGAAATAATTTTGAGAAAAATATTTTGATGCATAAAATTGCATTGTGAGCATAGCATTTTGAGTTGCATGACTTGATATTGTGGATTACTCTTTGACATGCATAATCTTTAGTTGTTGAGCATCAGCTCATATAGTTTATGCATTGTAGGTGAGTACGATGATACTTGAAGCATCTTTTATTGGTTGGGCGGCGGTTGGAGCTCCTGCAGGTGTCTAAGAGAGTGTGTACATGGATGACGACCTGTTGGGCTATTTTGTTGGCTTGTTATATTTTGAGTCTGTTGCATTATATTTTTAGACTGGTACTATATTTTGCTTTTAAAACTTTACTGTAAATAAGTATGTAAATATTGGGTCGTTGTGGGTGTTGAGCTTTTATATAAATACCGATCCTGCTATATACATGACATGTGTTATAAAGTATTTTAAACAGGGTTGTTGCATGTAAGAAGTGATTTATATTTTCTTAAAGTGTTTAAAAAAAATATTCCATGCATGCACACAGATTCTATTATGTCAAATTATAATATATATCTAGTTGTGCAATAATGGGGGTGTTACGCATACCTCGAGATTAAATGAACCCAACATCAATTTCTTGCATCTCACCTATTCATATAATTCTAGTAGCTCGACCCAACTAACTACACCTAATATCTTAGGGCCAATCCCTACATCACTAGGGAAATTAATAATCATAATTTGGATCTTCCGTTCTAATATCTTTGTCAATTTTTTAAGAATTAACAAAATTTTGAAAGCCTAGTTTCATCATATATTTCTTCTAAACCAAAGGCATAAGTTTAGAATAAGTATTAGGTGTACTAACCTCCTTATTAGGTGACACAATTTACCTGGCCATGTATATTCTTCTTTAATACAAGATATTTGATGAGCCATAGTCCATGAGGCCTAATAAGCTAAGTCCAAAGGGCTAGCAAGAATGATAGGCCAGAATTAAATTAAGGCCCGATAGGCTAATTACATGGGGTCAACAAGTCAACAATAAAGATGGTTATAATGCTTGGTTTGAGCCCATAAAGGGCATAAGGCCCAAACACATAGGCTCATAAAGCCTAAATAGTGTATGCACCATACTACATAGGATTACATCATCTGAAATTCTCATATAAATACCAGATTCTCCATTATTTGAAGGTGCATCTTTAATACTTGAGAATTTACTTTCTCTTGAGCTTTGTTGAGTTGGTTTTATACCTTTAATTTGGATACCTTTAACTTAATATTTTCTTAGTCTTCAAGAATTTTTTATTAATTTTTATATGTTTTATATGATGTTTATAAGAAAATAAAAGTGGTGAAGATGAACAAGAAATATAAGAAAAAAACTTAGCCAAAAACTTCAAAATAGAGGCGCTATAGCTCTAGTTCCAACTTCAAGCAAGTTTTGTATTTTGGGCTTAACATTGTGATATGAAGTTCAACTAATGTGATACTTGATGATTTGGAAATATAAGCGATAGAGTTATAACTCAGCCTAGTTCGGTCATTATAAAAGAGAGAAATTACGTTAAAGAGTCAGCACCAGACTGAAACTTAGATGTGGCATATCTTAGTGTTTTTGACATACCTCTCTCCAAACATTTGACATTGATTTAATTCAAGCATCTATAGAAATCCAATAAATAGGAATACAATTCATATGAAGACCTTGAAAGTTAATTCATTTTGGAAAAAGGTCAAACAATAGCAAGTTTGGCGTCATGGCACCTAATTTTGGGGTTGCGGCGTGAGTGGTGAATATTAGGTAGTATGCTTAGCATTTTGGCACCATAGCACCTAATTCAAGGGTTGTGGTGCCACCTGACGAGTTTTGTGAATTAAAAGGGCTTTAAACACAAAGTTGGGAGAAAAAAATATAAATAAGAGACTTGGGACTCTTCCAAAAGAACTTGGCACTTTAAAAAACATAAGAAAAGGGCTTTGAATCGAGGAGAAGACTTCAACAACATAATTGGAGGCATCCGTCATCTAGAGATAGAGAGGATTTTCTTACCCTTATCTTTTTTTTTCTCTCTTTGATTTCTTGACCATTGCTCATGATGAATAGAAATTTGTCTATGAGTTTTTCTACTTCTGTTATGAATTAAATTCTAGTTTCTAGGGGCTAATGTAACCTATGTTGAATCTTGTGGTTTGAATTCCAATTTATGTTATTTCAAGTTCCTTAATTTATTTGTGTTATCTTCATTTGATTACTTTCTTGATTAATTGGTCATTGATCTTGAATGTTTGGTATTTGAAATTCGGTGTTCGAGAGGGGGGATTTTATACATGATCATAGAATAACACAACCTATGACTATCATTGATGTTGCAGCAAGGGGGACCTTGATGTCAAGGACTACGAGTGATGCCCATTTATTGTTGGAAGAGATGCCGCCAACAACTATTATTGGCCTTCTAAGAGATCACTAGTCAAAAAATTAGATGGAGTTCGTGAGTTTGATCCATTAATTGCACTTGCTGCTCAAGTTTTTGCACTGTCCAACCAAGTTTCAGCCATGTCTAGTAATGGATCTTCGCACAGAGTGGATGCTAATGCACCTAATAGCATGTCATTCAATAGGATTGGGATGAGTCATGAGCAAGTTAAATATGCAAATAACCATGACTACAGTTACCGGGGTAGTCAGTTGCCAAATCATTATCATTCGAGACTTCATAACCATGAGAATCTCTTGTATGGGAACACAAAGAATATGCTTCAATCTCTTCTAGATTATGACAATCAGTCTAACTCTAGCAACCTTGGGGGTTAGAAAAAGACATATTTGGAGGATGTTCTTGGTATATTGATTGAAAGACAAGGATAAGGTTTATTGATAGAATAGAGACTTAACTTGGGTAACTGGCAACAAATTTGGGAGTTCAATTGAAGTCTCTAGAGATTCAAATTACACAACTTGCTCAGTAGAGAAGAAAGTTTCCAAGTTATACTTAAGTAAGTCCTAGGGAACAATGCAATGTAAATTCATATAAGAAGTGGCATAAAGACTAAAGATTTAGAGCTAAGGGAAGATGATGGGAAACAAACACATTAGGAGGAGATTTAGAGTGATGTGAAAAAGAGGCTGAGAAGCCTAGATTAATTTTTTTTCCTGATAATCCTCTAATTCTTAAAAACCACCTCCCCTTCCCTCAAAGATTTAAAATGAAAATCTTGATGCTCAAATTTGTTAAATTCTTAGAAATCTTTAAAGAAACTCATATCAACATTTTTTTTGCGGATGTATATGAGCACATGCCGAACTATGTTAAATTCATGAAGGAAATGAGATCAAAGAAAAGAAAGTTGGATAATTTTGAGACCGTCAATCTAACTGAAGAATGCAGTACAGTCATCTAAAAGACACTACCCTAGAAACTGAAGGATCGAGGGAGTTTTAATATTCCTTATTCAATCTAATGCCTTTATCTATTTTAAGGAAATTAGGATTTGGATAGGTAACGCTATTAAACATCACCTTGCCATTGGTGGATAGGTCTCTTACCTATCCTTGGAGAGTAATTGAGGACATATTGGTGAATGTTGACAAGTTCATATTTCCTGCTGATTTTATGGAGTTGGATATGGAGGAAGACCAAGAGATTCCTCTCATTTTTTAGCCACTAGAAGGGCATTGATTAATGTGCAATCGAGTGAACTTACATTATGATGAAGAAGTCATGTTCATCATTTATCGGACTAAGAGGCCATTAAATCCAATACTTGTCATCGGGTGGATACGTTGACTTGAAAAAGTAATGAGGAGTGGCAAGCCAAGTCTTTGAAACAACAGGTTCAAGTTAAATTTACACAAGGTTGTGGATGTAGGAGGTTGGTCGGTGGCCAACGAAAATTTAGACAACATCCCCATTAGAGCCCTAACTTGGTAGAACTTTAAAAGTCTTGTTGAAGACTATAAAGTTAGCACTTCTTCAGAGGTAACCCAAGCCATTTACTTGCTTTATTTCAACTACAGTGCATTTGTTTTTATATTATAGCTTAGGAATTTCTTTTTAAGTTGATTCATACCCTAGTTTATGATTAATTTGATTGAATTTCTCATTGTATTTTTCTTGTAGATTGAAAACTTGAAAGTTGGAAAAAAAAGTTGTTGATACTCAGGCCCTCAAGATGCAGCGTATTTTCAAGGAAGTCCTTTACTTTTATTACTTTATTTTACATTGAGAACAATGTATTCTTTAAGCTTGGAAGTAGTACATTCGATTTCTATTTGGCTTTCATGTTCTGTAGTATTTATGTTTCTATGTTTTTTTTGTTTTCTTATTTACTAATAGTCAAAAGAAATAAAAAATGTATGAAATCTTAAGTTATACTAGTATTGAATTATTAGTGGCCAATGATGAAAATATGATTATTCGAATGGTGGCTTGTTGGAATGGATAAATGTCGTATTTGTCTAAATATTTGTCATGTGTATTGGTTTTACTAATTTTTTGATTCTTGCTAATTTGAGCACTAGCAGTTTATTAAATTAATTTTGTCTGCTTAGTGAAGATTTATCGAAATCACTTATTTTCTAAATGATCACACCAAACTCTAGAACTTGTTTGATCACTATTCTAGATGAAATCCTAGATGCCATAGCATTAGGGACATAATTTAGGCTATTTTCGGATCGCTTGAGCCTTTCAAGCCAATCCATATATCAAGTTTTGTCCCTAGTGTCCCCTTTGAGCTTGATGAAGACTTTCCTTGACATCCTATAACTTTGATACTAGCTTCATTATTTTTTTCCCATTTATATAACCCTTCACTCAATACATGATCATTATAGGATACATTTGTAGAATTTTGAGCACACTTGGAGAAAAAGGGTGGAGTCGACCTCCTCATTACAACAATAGAAAAGAATATACCCCTTGTGCATATCAAAGAAAATAAATTTGGGGCTAATATTTCTAAAAGAAGGGAATATTTCTACAATGAGAAAAAAAAAAAAAAAATAATGAAGAAACAGAAAGAAAAATGGTTGTTGAAAGAAAAGCTTGAGACAAAATGCATGTTAAGGATCGCATTGATGGATATTTTTTGAGAAGTTGGTGCTCAACAACATGGTTCTAGATGATTATGTGCTTTGGGTTGTTTTGAGCTACATTTTCCTCGTATTTTCCTACCATTACCCAAGACATATGTTATAAGTTTTGAAAGTTCTTTTGATCATTGATGCTATAGTTAATCTCATTAATGAAGATTAGTGTGAAAGGCAAGCTTATGGAGTATGGAAAATTTTCAATTTTCAATCAAAAGTGGATCATTTAGAATGCATCTAGCCTTATAAACTTATTCAAGTGATAAATTTGATTTGATGAATTGGCTATTCACACACACACAAACAAGGTCATGAGATTTAGTTGAAACTTGCATACATGTTGAGATTTTGGACATTGACATAATTTAGAAGTTCTTTCTGAGTAATAAATTTTTATAATCTTTGAGGCATGATGACTGTTTGATGCTAGTTCATACTTAAGATTGCTTTAGGAGTATCTTTGTTTAGTTTAGTTTTATTATTTTGCTTGAGGACAAACAAACTCTTAAAATTGAGGTTATTTGTTAAGTATGCTTTTTACCTTAATTCAGATACCTTTAACTCAATATTTTCTTAGTCTTCAAGCATTTTATATTTCTTTTTATGTGTTTTATATGAGTTTATATGAAAATAAAAGAGAATGTGTCTAATAAATCCAAGAAAAAAACATAGCCAAAAACTCCAAAATAGAGGTGCTACAACTCGAGTTCCAACTTTAGGGAAGTTTCATATTTTAAGCATAACATTGTTATCTAAAGTTCAATTGATGTGATTCTTGATGATTTAGAAAGATAATAGAAGGAGCTATAACGTTCATGTTGGCACTCAACTCAGTTTGGTTGTTATAAAAGAGAAATATCGAGTTAAAAAGTCAGCATTAGACTAAAACTTTGAAAAGTGACACATCCTAGTGTTTTGGACATAACTATCTTCAAAAATTTGGCATTAATATGATTCAAGTAGCTAAAGAAATCCAAAAAATAGGGCTATAATTCATATACAGACACTGAAAGCTAATTAGTTTTGAAAAGAGGTTAAAAAGTCCAAAGTTTGGTGCCATGGCGCCTGATTTTAAGGTTGTAGCTTGAGTGGTGAAAATTAGGCAGTATCTCAACATTTTTAGCATCGCGGCACCAATTCAAGGGTCAGGGCACCACTTGATAAGTTTGTGCATTAAAAGGGTTTAAAATATAGATTTGGGAGAAAAATATAAATAAGAAACTTGGGACTTCCAAAAGAACTTGGCACTTTAGAAAACATAAGAAGATGGCTTGGAAACAAGCAGAAGACTTGAACAAGACAATCAAAGGCATCCATCATCTAGAGACAGAGAGGATTTCCCTACCCTTATATTTTGTTTTCTCTCTTTGATTTCTTGCCCATTGCTCATGATGTGTAGAAACTTGTCTATAAGTTTTTCTACTTTTGTTATGAACTAAATTCTAGTTTTTAGGGGATGATGTAACCAATGTTTTCATAATTGGGCCAATGATCAAATCGGTCTTGCTAACAATTAGCGGTTCAACTAGTCAGACCGGTCTAATGAAAATTGATTATATTTTCTTATTATAATATGTAAAATGATAATATAATAGACTAATTATTATGTAATACATTTTAAATGTAAAAAAAATAAATAACTACCTAAAACAAATATAAGAAAACACAAAATCTAAATAATCACATAGATATAACAAAATACCAAATTTAAACTTTTAAAAAAATTTAAAAAAGATTTAAAAAAAAAGATGAAAATCGGTCAAATTAGTTTTGGCTGGTTTGACCGATCAAATGGTTTTATGGGCCTAACCCGATTGGACCGATTGAATAGGCTGGTCAGGTCCGATTTTGAAAATATGGGATATAACCTACATTGAATCCTATCGTTTGAATCCTGACTTTTGTTATTTTAAATTCCTCAATTTATTTATGTTATCTTGATTTGATTACTTTCGTCAATAATTGGCCATTGATATTGAATGTTTAGTGTATGAAATTCGGCACTCAATAGAGAAAATTTTATGCATGACCATAGGATAACACAACCTAGAAATTCATAGAGTCCAGAGACTTATGAATCCTGAGACTTATGAATCCTTTGAAGTCTTAATAAGGAATCCATTTAGCTTTGATAAAAATTTTGTTTTGAGACTTCATAATCACTCGACACTCGAGATAGGGAGTTGATTACTTTAAAGATTCTTGACTTATAAATTATTGGGTTGACATTAATAAATTATATTTGTGAAAATAAAAATTAGTGAATCATACCTCTAAAATTCCTTACTTATTAAGTGTTCAATAAATTGTCCAAATAAAGTTTTCTAGTATAATTATAGGATTCTCTAGTTTTAATAGTTATAACTCTTGTTTAGGTAATTTGAATAAAGTTAGGAGATAGGGATACGAAAACCTCTCATCACTCCAAATTAAAACTTAACACCATACGCTTACTGTAGGATTTCAACGAACAAGCTCTATCACTGACTTGAATATAAGAGGGCTATCCCTGAGCTAACCCCAGGGACCTCTAATTGTTTGTACGTGTCGTAGGTAAGACCTTAACCTACCACTCACTTCTTGGAAAGGAGAAATATTGCGATGAGACATCTCTCCATGTTCATAGAGGTTCAAGGCACGACCACCTTACCTTAAACACATCATTTTGGCACCGTTAGTGGAAAAAAACTACCTCAACACTAAGATAGCCCATAAAGTCTAGAGAATGGGAGAAGCCAGTACCCATGGCAATCCCCCCTACTAAGGGCACCCATGGCAATGAAGGCGACCCCCTACTGGGGGCACTACTACAATAGAGACAACCAACATCCACATCTAACTAATCCGAGAAATCTGTCTCTATCTCATTAGGGTGACCAACATAGCCAACTATGCTACAGATGACCCAAGAGGTGCTAAAGATAATAATTATGGAGGTGTTGGTCCGTGCAGTAGCTCAAGCAGTAGCCCAATTCATTGCTAACCAACATCGAGAGGATCCCCCTCAGTCACCTCGCAGAGGCTGTTTGCCCGCTCTGATTCCCAAGGGGGCTAAGTAGAGGCATAAAGCGATGAGCTACAGCACTGCTAACCAGCATGGAAGACAGCC
The DNA here is from genome assembly GCA_019321725.1 of Paulownia fortunei. Lineage (NCBI taxonomy): Eukaryota > Viridiplantae > Streptophyta > Magnoliopsida > Lamiales > Paulowniaceae > Paulownia > Paulownia fortunei. The sequence continues at coordinate 15,943,817 of CM033121.1, forward strand.
CCCTCAATCACCTCGTAGAATCTGAGATCCCACTCTAGCTCTCAATAAGGCTGAGTGGAGATGAGAAGCAATGAGGCATAAATAAGCTATAGCCCATGAGGATACAAGCAGCCATTCCCCTTAGAGGGCAACATGAAGCGCCAAGGGGAAACTGAGGTGACACATACTATGTCACCCTCCCTACAGGTTGGGTCACATCCATATGGGAAGACTACCTAAAGCTAGTCGTAACAGCACCCAAGCAAAGTTTGTTCATCCCTGCTATCTTCATTGAGTCCCTACCAGATGGAATCAAGATAGCCAATCTTATCGAGTTTGATGAATGTGCCGACCCCCAAGAGCACCTACTCATCAGCAAGATCTTAAGTGCCGAGAGCACGCAAGCACAACACTCTGCTATTTGGACTTGGCCAAACCCCTACCATTGAAAGCTATTGAATTAACATGAGTAAAGATAATCTTACCAACACATTAACTCTAATCAAGAGAACTACCTATAAGAAATGTCTAACACACTCATAGTAACATGTCGAAGCCCCCACTCATGGTAAGTCACCAAAGCACTTACCCGTAGTAAGTCAAAAATGCTCATGGCAATCATCTACAGTGTTAACCTATAAGAAGCTACCTAGAGTGGTTCAAGGTAACACAATCACCTATAATTGGATGTTCGCCCCTAGCTCCCAAGAGGACTAAGACAAGGCAAGAGAAGCTAAGATGAGAAGAGTATCAGAAGGGAGAAGGCCATACCCGAGAGTAGCAGCCATGTATCATTATCTCGATAATGACGCAAGGCAGAAGCTGAAGGAGACAAAAAGTCCTAAACAACACGACCTGCACTATAGACACACACAAGACCATCTGGAGGAGTACACACCTCTTGTGTGTGCATGTGCGGTGTATGCAACATGAACTAGCAAGTGCAAAGTTACAAGTAACAAAGTGTTTTAGAATATGGGTTGTCGTATCCCAAGGGAGCGTGTATGTAAGTATCGAATATAAACAGCCTAGCTTATTTAACCTAGTAAAGTTTTGGTAAGTAAAATTTTGAAAGTTAAACTAAACAAATTAATAAAGCAACTATAAAAGTCAAGAAAAGCATGATATTAAAACCAAGGAAGAAAAGGGTCAAGGCCATGGATTACCAATTTATTTCCTTATGAGTTACACAAATTATGGTTAGGGTGAATATTTGATTATGCTAAAATGTGGCTTTTGCTTGTACTTGATACTCACATGGGTAGATGTAACACCCCCATTACTGCACAACTATATATAAAATATAATTTGACATGATAGAACCTGTGTGTATGCATGGAATATTTTTTTTTTGTAACACTTTAAGAAAAGATAACTCACTTCTTACATGTATAACCTTGTTTAAAATACTTTCTCACACATGTCATGTATATAGTAGGATCAGTATTTATATAAAAGCACAACACCCCAAACGACCTAATATTTACATACTTATTTACATTACAGTTTTAAAAGCAAAATATAATATCAGTCTAAAAATATAATACAACAGACTCAAAATATAACAAGCCAACAAAATAGCCCAATAGGTCGTCATCCATGTACATACTCTCTCAGACACCTGCAGGAGCTCCAACTGCCGCCCAATCGATAAAAGATGCTTCAAGCATCATCGTACTCGCCTACAATATATAAACTATATGAGCTAATACTCAGCAAGTAATAATTATGCATGTCAAAGAATAATCCACAATATCAAGTTATGCATCTCAAAATGCTATGCCCACAATGCAATTTTATGCATCAAAATATTTCTCTCAAAATCATTTCTTTCTTGGGCCCCTGACCAACGCTACTATCCCATGCACCGAAAAAGAGCTCTGTAGATTGCCATAATCCAATGGCCAATAATCATATAAGCATACAAATCCATGCATACTTAACGCATGCAAATCCATGCATACTCATACGCATGCAAATCCATGCACGCAAACCTACAAATCTATGCATAAAACTATGCAAATCCATGCATGCTTCGGTGCACTAGTAGTGGTCAGCAAAATATTTTCCCTTCTCACAATCATGCCGATATGATGCATGCACGTGCCAATGACAATGCCCATGTATGTATGCTCAATGGAGAGCCCTCTGCTATGCACATATGATTTATGATATTAGATATAATTCACACATCTACTATGTCTATGCATTGTAGTTGCAAATGAATCTTTACTTATCTTTCACTCAGTTGGTGGCTTAGTCTAGATTTGTTTATTGTTCCCCTTCAATCTTAGATGTAAAATTGCCTGTAATATTACCAACATCAAGCACCATTCCCAATTTGGCAAGTTGAAAGCATAAAATATCATACTAAAACCTTAAACACCAAGCTATCTAGGTTTTACAAACTAGAATCCAATCTAGTCCCTCCAATACCTTAATTTCTCATCTTAAATACATGTAAACATCATATAATTGAAGTATTATAACTCTAATATCATGCACCTAATTGTTAACACTCAATAGCAACATGTCTAGGTTGAAATATGCTAAGTTATCAAATATGACAGATTCACATTTTCATATTTCCTTGTTGCCCAATTTAGTTGCATATAATTTTAACATCCATAAACATATCCAATCACTCCCACAATTTTACCACACTTAGATACCATGTATATAAATGTAACCATATCATAGAATGGATAAAACTCATGGATATAGCTTCCCAAGTTCAGCACTCTTCACAACATACTGAAACAGAATGTTTTCCTACCGTGACAGTTTTGCACACTTCATGACATTAATGGTTTTGGCACCCTTACGTATATTCAATCTCTCCCAAATTTTTACCACACTTATATAACATATACATAGAGACCACCAGGTTATATAATTTCCAAAACTGATGGATTTAGCTCCCCTAATTCAGTCTCCTTCACAGCACACCAAAACAGATTTTGCTACTTTGGCAGTTTGAGTATTTCTCCAATATCATTCTCTATTTCAATTTCTAACCAATCAAAATTCATTTAAATACTCTTTAATCATTTATAAACATGTATATGATGATAATTATAGGTTTTATTTAATATACCGTACACTTTTGAAGCCTAAACACAAGAATACAGCAAGGTGACAGTTTCTAGTACAACTATTTTCTATCAAATATTTCCAACCACAAACCCTTTCTTTATGCATCAAAGCCTATCTAATAACATCCTAAAATATTTATAAATAATATGCAAAGCTTAATAAGCCAATAAACCTCAAAATAAATCTAAAAGTCATGCCAAACCCATAGGTTAAGCTCACCTTGCACATTTTTCTACTTGAACTTGGTTATTTCTCCTTCCCCTTGCTTGTTTTGCCTCCTTTTTCGGTTGGAATCACTTAGGACCGATTTATAGATACTTTTCCATGTATTTATAAGATGAAATGGTTCAGAATAAGGTTCAAGTCGTGGCTGTTAGCTTAAGAGTGAAGAATAGGTTGAGGTACTAGCTTGATAAGTCTAAGCATGAGGTGGCATAAGCTTGAGGTGGCATGTAATGGTATAATCTGATTTTCTCCATTATCTTTCAGCCCTAATCTTATGTGTATCACATATTCTTATTTGGTTGCAATCTATCTTCATCACCATTCATTCCCGTAGCTAATTCTTATATCCGTTCATTAGGTTCTTCACCCGAAAAATCATCGGTTCTTGCCCAATTGATAAGTTTGGGCACCGAAAGTGTTACAAGCCTATGAACTTAGTTATATAACATTTAAATTATAATATTATATCTCTAGTTGTCCCAAGTGTATGATTTAAATATACATATAATATTAAAATTCATGATCGAACTGGCTCCCTTTTTATAAACTTTTTGGTGACACCTTTCGAACTCCTGAGGTTACCACGTGTAACCTAGGACTATTCACTATATTGATACTTAAATTTTTTCTTATCTCAATACAAAATCAACCACTTAGATTAGGGGATTCAATAATCAATACCGTGCGAGTGCTTCAAAATTAAGTTTAATGGTTAACAATGCCGTATAAAATAAAATGAATTATATGATGTCATACCAATGCAAATAGCACATAATTAACATGTAATGCATGAATCATATGTGGCCATGTAAGTAGTAAGAGGCTTAGGTATCATAATAGATGAGCTTCTGACTATATTATATTATGGGCATACAACACCACTCCCTAGGTATCAGCAAGGGAATCTCCATTCAACTTTGCATACGGAGTAGAAGCCTTTACCCCTATAGAGATTAGGGAGCCATCATAGCGGGTGATGCGCTACTCCTACGAAGTGTTCGTGATTTTTTTTTTTCAAATTGCAAGTGTACGGTGTTAAGTTTTAATACAATGGTGAGTTGAGTTGAGTATCCACAAGGATTGTAATAAAAAATTGCATCAAGTACCGTAGTTCGAATAGTCCCAATTTTATCTAGAAAATCAAGTGATAATTGGTAATCCAAGTATAGTGAGATAAAAATAATGCAAAGACAAGAGTGGAGTTCATAGAAGCAATACAACAAACACCTTATGAGCAAGAGATTCTAGAGGAATGACTCACGTAATTATCACATATGTTTTTCCTTCCAAAATATATTAATTCAAGTCAATAACACATGTAAGTTGAGAATTTCTAAACCCATCAATTTCCTCTCTCAAGTGTCGAATTGACTATGAGTTATATCATGAATTTCAATATCTCTATAAAAATTCAAAACTAAACTCTACAAAAGTTCAATGGATATTTTTTTCAAAATTTCAAAGGTTTCATAAGCTTCTCAACTCTATGATTCCTAGATTGTGTTATCCTTATGATCATGTATAATCTTCCCTCTCTCAAGTATCAAATCTCATACATCAAACAATCTCAATTAATGGCTAAATAATCAAGATGTAATACTAAACAAGATGAATAACATGAACTAATATTATTTGGAACTCAAAACATAGGATCAAATAAGGTTATATCATCCTCTAGAAAGAGAAGTTTAGTTCATCATTAATGAATACAACTTCAAAAAATACAAAAGAAAGAGCATGGAAATTGTTCACCAATTGTGACGTGCAAGGAATGGTTGAAGCTCTCCTTGTCTTCAAGAATAGTTTGTCTCTAAGAATAGATCTTTCTCCCAAGAATGGCTCCTTCTCTATCCACAAAATTGAATGGATTTTGTCTCCAAGAACCAATCGTTTAATCCTCTTAGTTGATACATTCTTCTCCTTTTAACTCATTTCAATTGATGGCTTTTCCCCCATTTTCTCTCCACCAAACTCCCTTTTCTTAGTAAGTTATCCCCTAAGTGGTCCACAAAGTCTTTTTTAGAAGTTGGCTTTAATAGTTTTTTGTCAAAAATTCGAGTAAAAAGATCACACTTTCAGAATTTTCACGTTGTTTGGCACCTAGGCAAAAGAGAACGGTGCCTAGGTGCCATGTATTCTATTCAACACTTCAGATGGTGCCTAGGTACCCTGTTTTGGTGCTTAGGCACTGGTGCTGCAATTTTTTCCTTCTTCACTTCAGTACTTTGACATAATTCATCCCTTTACAACTGATTTTAGACCTCTTTTTAAGATGAATTGGCTTTTGGTATCTTCTAATTAATTGTAGGTCTATATATTTCATTTTCATAGGTATTTGAATCAACTAAATATAATATATGTGGAAAGAGTTATGCCTAAAATACCAAGATATATCATACTAGAAAATTTCAGCCTAGTGTTGACTTTTGAACTCGGTTTTTTTCATTGAGATCGATAGAATTGGATTTTATGGTAAACATAGAAGTTATAGATATATATATTTTATTTCCAATGGTTTAAGAATCAATTCAAAATGATATTTTATCAAAGCATTCTGATTGAAATACAAAAATTATCATTAGTCGCACCACAATTCAGATTTTTCAACATTTCAACCAAGTTTTTGATTTCTTTCCATTTTCTTCTCCTTTTTTTCATTACCTATAAGATTTTAAACTAAATGCATAAAAAGTAATAAAAAACACTTGAAAACAAACCAAATGTTATTCAAAAGGTATATGAATTGTTGGTATAAAACTAGCTTATCAAATACCCCCAAACTTTAAGATTTGCTTGTCCTCAAGCATCAAATATGAAATTCTTAATAACAACCCCCTTATGAATCAGGTTACCAAACTCAAGAAAGATTTTTCTAAGATATCATCTCAAAAGATTAGAAAAATATACCAAGTTTGCATATTAACATGCATATTGGTTTCATTTAACTTCGTGGTCTTGTGTGTGTGAGTATGGAAATAGTAGTTTATCAACTTATTTATAATTTGGATAGGTTTATAAAACCAACTAGTGATATTTGATCTATTTTTGAAGTGTTTACCAAACTCCATAGGCTTGTTTTTCACACTAGTCTCCACTAATATAAGTAGATCATAACATCAAAGATCAACAGCACTTCCAAATCTTGAATTGTGAGGCTTGGGTAATAGTTGGAAAATATGGAAAATTGTAGCTAAAAATGCATGGACATAGTATTTCTTACCTTATCTATATTAAATGCGGTCCTTGTGTCTTGATGAGTGTTTTATGAGTTGTGATAAAATAATTAACACTTAAAGATGGATTTTTTGGAGAAAAAGGACGGATGAAGAAAATAATTTTCTTCTCTTAATTTCTATATGGCCAAAAATTATAAGGATAGTAATTCTCTCTCAAATTTTCGGCCATCATATATTTATAAGGGACAAATAATTTCAAGAATCCTACTCTAGGTATTTTGTGTCTCCTTTTGATTGGTTGGAAGATATTTTGGTCCATCTAAACTTATTCCAATTTTATCCCTTTCATATCTTCCAAAGATATTCAAGATTACCCAAGAATTCCAAACTCTTGACTTTCCATTCTTTTTCAATCACCTTCATGGTCCTTTCCTAATTTGACTTGGACTTCAAATTAAATCGCACAATTAATCCAATTAATTGTCTTACCCAAATTAATTAATTCCATCTAGCCCATCTAATCAAATTAGACCTAATTAAATAATTCAATTATTTAATTAAGTAAATTAATTTAATAATTAAATTAATTTATGGACTACATAATTAATTTGATCCAATCAAATAATTGTTTCACTCCAATTGGGCTCCTTAATCTTATTAGGTCCAATTAAATAATCTACTTATTTAATTGAATAATTAATTTAACTCCCTCAATTAATTTACGCTCTAATTAATTAATCTCTATTAATTAATTGGATCCAACCCTTTAGATCAATTCCTAAATTAGAAATATTCTATCTCAAATTATGTGTGACCCTTTAGGTTCATAACTAAGTTAGCAGTGGGCTTGCAACAGTTGCAACTTGTAAATAATAATAATTATTCCGATTAATTATTCCAATTAATTAGTCCGCTTGAAATTAAGGAGTTAATTTCAAAAACCTCACGAGTTATGGAAAACACCTAGCAAGTGTATCATGATTACCTAGACTTAGGTGAAATAGCAAGTGAACCAATTTTAATTATGAGTATCATACACATAAGGTATTTCTGTCAACTAATCTCCCAATTGAGTTTAGGGCATGAATCAATAGTCGAAACCCTAATTCCTCAATAACTATGATTTCATTTCTAGTTTCAATGACTCATGACAAATCCGTCTAACATTTATCCTGCCTTGGCTAAGGACTTATGAGTCATGAACTATGAAAACATAAGAGATTCACTTATTCTACCAAACAAGTGATGGATCTTTTGTTGACCACTCATTAACCTCCATACATATCAATGCAACATCCAATGTATCCCCTTCTGCACTAGAGGTTTAGTCAGTGGGTCTGCTATATTTTCTGTTGAAGCAACTCTATCCACTACGACGTCGCCTTTACCAATGATCTCTCTAATTATATGGTATCTCCTCACGATATGCTTGGATCTTTGATGAGATCTTGGATCTTTTACTTGCGCAATAACTCCATTGTTATCATAGTAAATTAATACAGGATCAACAACAGATGGAACCACACCTAACTCTTTGATGAAGTTTCTTATCCAAATAGCTTGTTTTGCCACATCACATGCAGCAATATATTCAGCTTTAGTGGTAGAATCCACAGTCATCTCCCTACTTAGAGCTCTTCCAACTGACCGCACCACCATTTAAGGTGAATACGTATCTGAATATTGACTTTGAGTCATTTATATCGGAGTAAAAATTAGAATCTGTATAGCTTTCTAGTTTTAATTCTCCAGAGCCATATACTTGAAAGATGTCCTTAGTCCTTCTCAAGTACTTCAGGATCATTTTTATGGTCTTGCAGTGTTCCTCACCTAGATTGGACTTATGACACTTAGAGCATATGCGACATCAGGCCTTGTATATAGCATACCATACATTATGCTTCCTATGGCAGATGCATAAGGTATGTGGGTCATCCTTTCCCTCTCTTTAGAAGTCTTAGGAGACATAGCCCTTAAGAGAGAAATGCCATGACTCATTGGCAAGAATGCTCGCTTGGATTCCTCCATGCTAAACCTCTTTAGCATTTTATCTATGTATGTGGATTGGGATAGTCTGATCATCCTTCTTGACCTATCTCTATAGATACTTAGTTGACTGCAGCATCCCTACATCATTCTCAATGAGTAGGATGTCATTAATATATAGCATAATAAATGTCATTGTGTTCCCACTAACCTTATTATAGATACAAGGTTCATCCAGATTCTTGTGGAAAATAAATAATTTGATTGCCTCATCGAACCGGATGTTCCAACTTTGGGAAGCCTGCTTGAGTCCATAAATGGATCTCTGGAGTTTGCAAACCTTTTGCTCACTCCCTCTGGATATGAAGCCTTTTGACTGCCTCATATAGATCTCTTCCTTAATGTTTCCATTAACAAAAATGGTCTTCACATCCATATGCCATATCTCGTAGTCATAATACGCTGATATGGCTAGCAATATCCAAATGGATTTAAGAATTACTACTAGCAAAAAAGTTTTCTCATAATCAATTCCTTACTTCTGAGTATAACCTTTCATGACTAGTCATGCTTTATAGGTTGCTACCTCTCCATTTACTCCAAGCTTCTGCTTGTAGGCCTATTTGCAGCCAACAGAAACTATTCCCTATGGTGGGTCCACCAAGGTCCATACCTTATTGGAGTACATAGAGCCCATCTTGGATTGCATGACTTCTTGCCATGTTCCCGAGTTGATGTCTAACATTGCCTCTCCATAAGTCCTTGGATCATCGTATAGATATCTAATTTAAATTATGGCTAAAAATCCACTTGCATCAATTCTTGACACCAACAAACTCACTGGTCCCAACTATGTTGACTGGTAAAGGAACTTTTGGATAGTTCTTCAATTTGAAAAGAGAGTTCTGTCCTCGACATGGAACTACTGGATCCGCCATAGAGGGCCACAAAGGAAGAGCAAGTAGAATATCGTCAACAAGTTGAGGATGATATGTAGGCTCGTTGCTATATGATAGCATCTATATCAAATGAGTAGCAAAGACAGCATGAGAGTATGACACATGCTGCCAATATCCACCTTTATCTGAATGAATTGTATCATGAACAAACAAGACAAGCTATATACCAAGTATTTAGGGAGCTCTTTTGATGCCGTATGATAGAAGGCTCTTCGGTTCATGATCATGAACTGAAGATGATAGCCTTGATCGAGATACTCGAGTCCCTAGGAATCGTATGGACAAGGAACTCTATGTGGATGTCATGTTTCAGTCTTTGTCACCCTCATTTGACTCATTTGTGGTCAACTTCAACATGTACAAAATAGAGACTAGCCTTGTTAAGCTGGTCACCATGTTGAAGAATGTCGAGTCCACCATGAAGAAGGAGAAGCTTGTCCTACTCGTTGGCTCTTTATCCTAATCTAAGACCAACAAGTCGAAGAAAGGGAAGAAGAAAGTTCTTCTATGAAGGCCAAGGTATGAAGGCCTCAGGTGGAGTGAAGAAAGGTTCCAAACTAGACGACAAGTGTCATTACTGTGGCAAGTCGGGGCATTGGAAGAGGAACTGCAAGGAGTATCTTGAAAATTGCCAGAAGAGTTTGGGTATGTTCTTTGTTGAAGTTAACCTTTCGGTTAATGATGCTTCTTGGGCATTAGATATCGGTTGTGGTACTCATCTATGCAATGATTTGAAGATGATGATAAGAAGCAGGGAGCTAAGTAGAGAAGAGCGGATCCTGAGGCTTGGAAATGGAGCAAAAGTTGCTGCATTAGCCATAGGAATTGTCTACTTAGCATTAGGAGATAGAAAAAGGGATAGTTTTAAATTCTTGTCTTTATGTTCCTAAATTAATAAAGAATATTATCTCTATTCCAGTTTGGGATAGAGAGGATTATTATTTTTCAATAAAGGAAGAAACTGTTTCATTTACTTTGGTTCTTCTTTATTTCATGTTGGGACTTTGACAAATGATTTATATACTGTCCAACCTAATAAATCCATCTTGAATATTCAACAAAGTAACAAATGTAAAATAGATGATCTTAGTTCCACATACTTGTGGCATGCTCGACTAGATTATATCTCTAAGAAAAGAATCAACAAGTTAGCTGACTTGCTTGACCTCGTGGAATTGCAAGAAAATCCAACTTATAAATTTTGCCTTAATGGAAAAATGACAAAGTCACTATTTGTTGGACAAGTGAAGTGGGCTACAAACCCTTTGGATTTGATCCATACAGATATATGCGAATCACTAATTGTTAGTGCCCGAGGAAACTACCACTATTTTATTACCTTTACCAATGATTATTCTAAGTATGGGTATGTGTATCTTTTAAGATACAAGTCTGAAGCCTTTGAAAGGTTCAAAGATTTTAGGCATGAAGTGGAGAAACAAACTGGGGAAGTATTAAGACTCTTCGATCTGATCGAGAAGGCGAATACTTAGGCTCAGAGTTTCTTGATTATCTAAAAGAGAATGGGATTCTCCCACAGTAGACTCAGCCGGCAACTCCACGACTAAATGGGGTTGCAAAGTGTAGGAACCAAATCTTATTGGACATGGTTCAATCCATGATGAGCTTCACTAGGATCCTCTTTCATTCTAGGGCTATGCTCTGGAAACGGCTGCATTTCTATTAAACAGAGTGCCAAGTAAGTCGGTGTCCAAAACACCATATGAAATATGGTGTGGAAAAACCCCTTCATACAAGTACCTTAGGGTATGGGGGTTCCCTACTTACGTGAAGCAGTTGATGGGAGATAAGTTGGATGATAGATCCACCTTATGTAAGTTTGTGGGGTGTCCAAAGGAATCCATTGGATACTATTTCTATGACCTTCTGGAATAAAATGTGTTTGTTTTGAGGAATGCCACCTTCTCAGAGAACGAATTTCTATTGGACAGAAAAGGCGAGGTTATAGAGCTTGAAAAAAATACAAAAACTACAGAGTGTCCCACAAAAGATAGTAGCAACAAAATCACCCAAAACTAACATTTCTATCACACAGCATCCTGGGAGATCTGAAAGGATCTCGAGACCACTTGAGAAGTATGGTCTTTTGTTGAAGAACAACAAGGAGGAGTATTCTTTGGATAATGATCCAAGGAATTTTGGAGAAGCGATGTCGAACATCAATTCTGGGAGATGGTAAGAAGCCATGAAAACTTAGATGGGCTTTATGTACTCTAACAAAGAATGGACCCTGATGGATCCACCACAGGGCATAATACCCATCGACTGTGACCTATAAGGAACGACTAGTTGTAAAAGGCTATACTCAAAAGTAATGCGTTGACTATGAGGAAACCTTTTCTCTATTGGCGATGCTAAAATCCATCTGGATATGAAGATATGGCAAATATAAGTGTATTATGATTACGAGATATGGAAAATGGATTTGAAGACCGTCTTTCCCAATGGGAATATTGAGAAAGATATTTATGTGAGGCATCCAGAGAGCTTCATATCTACTCGGAGCAAGCAAAAGGTTTGCAAACTCTAGAGATTTATTGACAGACTCAAACAAGCTTCCCGAAGCTAGAATCTTTAATTCGACGAGGCAATCAAATATTTGGTTTCCTCAAGAAGCCAGATGAACCCTGTGTGTATAAGAAAGTTAGAGGGAGCGCAGTAACCTTTGTTATCCTTTATGTTGATGATATATTACTCATTACCAATGACGTAAGAATATTGTAATCAATAAAGGCTTGGTTGTCTACTCAGTTTTCCAATAAGGATTTAGGAGAAGTATCCTATATTTTAGGGATTATGATCTATAGAGATAGATCCAAAAGGATGATCGGATTATCCTAATCCACGTACATAGATAAAGTTAGCATGGAAGAATCCAAAAAAGGATTCTTACCTATGAGTCATGGGATTTCCCTTTCAAAGTCAATGTCCTCAAAGACTCCAGAGGAAAGAGAAAGAATAACTCGCATACCATATACATCCGCAATTGGAAGTATTATGTATGCAATGTTATGTACGAAACCTGATGTTGTATATGCTCTGAGTGTCAAGAGCAGATATCAGTCCAATTCAAATGAGGAGTACTGGAAAGTTGTAAAGACGATCCTTAAGTACTTGAGAAGGACTAAGGATGTCTTCTTAGTTTACAGCAATGGAGAACTGGAGCTAGAAGGCTTTGTTGATTCTAGCTTTCAATTCGATGTAGATGATTCGAAGTCAACATCAGAATTCATATTCATGTTAAACGATGGAGTAGTAAGCTAGAAGAGTTCCAAGCAAGAGACGACTGGGAATTCCACCACCAGAGATGAATACATCATAGCATCTGATGCAGTAAAAGAGGGTATTTGGATGAGGAACTTCATCCAAGAGTTGGATATAGTCCCTTTTATTGTTGATCCAGTTTTGGTCTACTGTGATAACAATAGGGTTGTTACCCAAGCAAAGGAGTCGAGATCTCATCAAAGATCTAAGCACATTATGAGGTGATACCATCTGATCTACGAGATCATTGGTAGAGAAGACGTTTGAGTGGGGTGAGTGTCCTTGGCAGAAAATATAGCAGATCCACTGACAAAACCCTTAGCTCAAAGAGTATTTAAAGGGCATCTTGAGAAGATGGGTCTTAGATACATGGACAATTGACTCGAGGGCAAGTGAGAGATTGTTAGTGTAGTGCCCGACGAACTAATTAGCTGCGAGCTTTTATACTCTTATAAAAATAGTCTTATTCATAATGTTTAAAGAAATAAAAGGTATTTCTTTATCTTTAATTTTTTTAATCAATTAGATAAAGTCCTTAGATCATTTTTAGCTGTGAGGCATGATCACACATATGATGGTGATCATGAAACATGTCTCTATGGGTTTGATTACGTGAACCCAATAATTTATTAGGTACTATGAGCAGTTGTTGGGTTCACCCATCATATGTGATCCAATAAATTTGGATATCTATGGCATAGGGCCATTGGTTTCTGTAGACCAAGCAAATAACCTTGCAAAGGATATCTCTAATCAAGAAATAAAGGACGTATTGTTCAGTATTGGAGAAGATAAATCTCTTAGGCCAGATGGTTACACTTCTTATTTTCTTAAGAAGACTTGGCAGATTATGGAAGATGATTTTTGTGAGCTTATTAAAGAAATTTTCTCCTCAGGTTCCTTACTTAAGCAAATTAACCATATGATAATTGCCCATATACCAAAAGCATAGCATGCACCAACAGTTGGTGATTATAGGCCTATTGCTAGCTACAACCAAAATTCTTGCAGCAAGATTGGCCCCTATAATTAGGACTATTGTAGATCAGGCTCAAGCCACATTTGTGGAAGGCAAATCAATGACAGAGAATATCTATCTTGCACAAGAACTTTTAAGGCAATATAATAGGAAGAGAATTAACCCGAGGTGCCTTCTTAGAATTAATTTAAGGAAGGCATAGGATTTAGTCAACTGGAGTTTCTTGAAAGAAGTTCTTCAAGGGCTGGGATTCCCTCAAAGATTCATTTGATGGGTTATGGAATGTGTTACAACTCCAACATATTTAATTATTTTGAATGACAGCTTATATGGTTTTTTCAAGGGAAAGAAGGGTCTGAGGCAAGGTGATCCTTTATCACCATTCCTTTTTGAGTTGTGCTTTGAATATTTCTCTAAATCATTAAAGGTAGCTACAGATAACATAAAGTTCAATTATCACCTAAAGTGTGGCCAATTGAAGATCACATATTTAGCTTTTGCAGATGATTTGATGCCCTTGGCAAGAGGGATACCATTTATGTTGGCATCTTAATGGACTGCCTAGCCAGATTTGGGGACTGCTCTGGACTTCGGGCTAACATGAATAAGTCCAGATTATTTATATCAGGGATCACTGGACTTGAACATGAGGAAATCAAAGGACTGACTAACTTCCCTGAGGTACAATGCCTTCCAGTTATCTAGGATTTCCTCTTGCAGCAAAAAAAATGAAAGTGAATTATTATGCTCCATTCATTGAGAAAATTACAGCTTATATTAATTCTTAGACTAGTGTATCCCTCTCATATACAGGAAGGGCAGAATTAATCAAGGCAGATTTATAGAGAGTTGAATGCTTTTAGCTATCCATTTTTCGTATCTCTGCTACAGTGATCTCCATAATCATTAGACTGTGCAAAGTTTTTCTTTGGGGCTCAAGAAAATCATTAGTTGCATGGAAAGAAATCTATCTTCCTAAGAGTGAAGGAAAACTTGGATTTAGAGACATCAAATGCTGGAACACTACTCTCCTTGCTAAATCACTATGGAACATCTATGAAAAGAAAGACATACTTTGGGTTAAGTGGGTAAATCATGTGTATCTAAAAGGGGCTTCTCTCTGGGAATGGTCACCTAACAAGGGTGACTCTCCTCTTCTCAAGAGACTACTTGGCATGAGAGACTTGATGTGCCAATTGGAGGGATTAGAGCAGCTTGCTTTTCAGAGACTTCCCAAATGGAAAACTGGTGGAGATATTAGCATCTTAGCATCTCACTTGCTTATGAATATTTTTGATCGAGAGAGACCAAGAAGATCTGGGCAACTGATGTTTGGAGCTCATACATTACTCCTAAACATTCTTTTGTTCTTTGGTTAAATGCCAAATCAAGGCTGCTCACAAAGGATACGATTCAGCATATGGACATTGACAAAAAATGTGTGCTTTGTGGAAGTGCTATTGAGTTACTGAAACATTTGTTTTTTGAATGCAACATGAGCTCCACCATTTGGAAGTAGTTTAGGGACTGGCTTGGCTTTACAGGATCCATGTCAACTATATGTAGCGCACTGAAATGGATTAAAATGAAAGCTCGAGGAACTTCTTGGCATAGCAAAGCCAAGAAAATGGCACTTGCGTGCACCATCTACCATCTCTGGACAGCTAGGAATCGAAAACTCTTTGAAGGATTAATACCCACAGCGTCATCCGACGGATCAAAACACATGTACACAAAATTATATTTTCTTTGTATCCTCATTAGCTCTAGGTCATTAGATTGGACTTTTTTGTATGGCAACCTAGGTATGTCCAATGTATTTGTACATAATTTTTGATCTATTGATTCACTTTTACCAATCAGAAAAAAAAAATCCTTCAACCCAAATATATAAATACCATCATTCCTCATTATTCATTAATTCATAATTTATTACATATATTATTCCTCTACTTCCTGGCTTACTATTCTACTTGTTCAGATTCTAACTTGAGCGGCGGAGCATTTTTGCCATAGAAATCCCAATGCCCTAATATATGTTTGTGATGCATAGAGTGGCCAAATCTAGCTAGGAGTATTAATAGATACTACATCAATGCTCAACCTCAGTAACAATTACCGCACGCTAAATTTCAAAAGTAAACTTGAAATCCTACACTAATATTTTTGACTAAATATTATTCAAATCACATGATACCAACCATATATTAAGCATGGCAAAGTTGAATTTCCATTTTCAAATCCCCTCTGAATGGTCTGCTGCATCATTTTTGTCATCAAATGAAATCCCAAAGTGTTATTATAATATTCCAAATGTACATTGAATCACAATGGTAATACCTTTTAAGTAAAGTATCAATGTACTAGGGGATTGGTTCATCTAGTAATGTATATATTGAGCCTCAAAGACAAAGATCAAATCAACTTACGTGTAAGTATAGATAATTGGTGAAGCAGAAATTCCCTCTCTTTTCTTGCGGCTGCCTCCCCTCCCCGTTTATATATAATAATAATAATATAATAATAATAATAATAATAATAATAAGGTTTTCCTTTATTATACATGATCCCCATTTTAGGGTTTTCAAACAAAAGTAAACACCCAAGAGATTGCCAAACTCCTTGTCCAAACACTTGCATAAAGTGATTCCAAAAATTTTTAAAAAAAAAACCTTTTTGTATAGTATTTACGGTTTCATTGATTAAGTATTTTATAAAGTTAAAATCACTAAAAATATGGTGTCAATAGTATCATATTTTAGATGGGCCAGAGTAGATACTTAACAACTTATTCACAATTCAAAAAAACGAAATAAAAAATAAATAGATAAATGTGATGATATTGGCTACCGCGCTTCCAAGAAAGTCAATACACAGTTGCATCATTACTAACTATTCATCAACTTCAAGGGTGCGTGGGCTATGACTCTCGTTTCATTAAAATCCCATGAAAAAAAGAGAAACTTTAAAATCTGAAAGTGTTGATATCTGGTATTCATTCATGTTTTCCAAAGCAAACAGCCCAGTGAATTCGAATAGTTTTAAAGCCTGCAGAACTCAGCCTTTTTTACTTCAGCCACAAGTGTGTTTTGTAGGGAAAAGGAGAAAAACATCTTTCTTGGCAACAATGGCTTTCTGGGGTAAGTCAAATCTTGCGGTTGGATTGTGATGATGTAAATTCATAAGCATAAATTTCCTATGTAACATCTCATTTATTCTCTGCTGGTTATCTATTCCCAGCAGCTCTGTGTTTGCTGTTTGCATTACAGTATGTGTGTGTGTGTGTGTGTGTGTCTTTCAGTTTGGCTTTTCTAGTTTTTTAAGTTTTTACCATGAACAATAAATGCATTGGTTTCCCTATTTCAGGACCATTAGATATGTAGCTACTTGTTATGTGTTTAATTTTTATAGAATGTTGTTATTTGAAGGAGTTGAGGTGAAACCAGGGAAGCCACTTATCCATTCTTGCGTAAAAGCTAAAGGAAAGGTTCGAATCACGCAGGTGAGACCCTACCCCTCATATATAGATGCCTGGTATGAAAAGATATGAAAACTAATTACTTTTTTCGTAGGGCAAAATAGTATTCTTGTGACTTTGGTGTATGATTGTACTAATTTATCCTACTATCGATCTCTTTAGGCGACTCTGGGGATGGGTAATGCTACAGAAAAGAGCTTGGTACAATGCAAAGTGGGGAGGAAGAGCCCAATTTTCGTTTGTGCTTTGTTGCCTAATAAGTTTGAATCATGCCCTTTGGATCTGAAATTTGCGGAGACAGATGATGTCATCTTTTCAATTATTGGCCCTCGAAGTGTTCACCTCACCGGTTATCACGCTTGTTACAACCAACTACTACCATATCCACACAGTGATACGTATCCTTTTTCATACATACATTTTATTGTTTGAAAAAAAAAAATACTTGTGTGTATGGTTTTTATCTGTGTCAGTAAATAGGTATGTAGATTTACATTTTAATAAATATATATACCAATACTTCATAGTCATGTGTTAGAGAAAATCTTTAGCATTCCTTTACTTGGACACAATAGAGAATCATATGGAATTAATATTGAGTACACTGGAACAGAGGTATCCAGTGACGGCAGTGAGGATGACAAATGCGAAGATAGCTTCATTGATGACAGTGAATTAGCACCAGCTGTTGCAGCTTCCTCCCCAGGTTTGTCTATGCATTTAATGTACAATTGTATAGTCTTTTAGTTGAACACTAAGACACCTAACTAACAAAGTTAACTGGCTTCAAACTTCATCCAGCCTAAATCCGTTTTCGGGAACACTTTGGGGTGGTCCATTATTAAAGAAACTAAAGATTATAACAATTAAACAGGGGAATACTTTGGAGAGATTCATTTATCTGAAAGTTATCAAGTGTATTTATTTTATTTATTATTTATTTTTATTTTTTTGTCTTTGTTGCTCGGATATAAAAGTAATTAAATTTAAAATGTTACTGAATAGTACACTTTTCATCAAACAAAGTTAAAAAGTAGTAATTCCTTATTCCTATATAACATTTTTCAACAGTAATATCCAGATATACTATGTAAACAACAACTTAAATACTTTATTTTCAAACTTTTCGGAACACTTAGTTACTAATATTTATGAGATATGCACTCACAATAATTTCAAAAACCTTTTAGCTATTACAATTTTCTGATAGAAAGTCAAATGCTTATGATATTGTTAGTATTTAAGTTGACCTAAATAGACATTTAGTTATTTAATTTGTTACGTTTCATTTTTACATACACCAACTTTCAAAAAATGACACATTTAGTCTTTTTTTCGTCTTGCTGACATGACAAATAAATAACCGCAGCTTGCTCACATGTAGTCTGATTTGAGGATTTATCACTTTTGGAGGGAAAATAAGTGATGTGTCACTTATGTGTATTATTTTTTATTTTTTTGGGGGCAGGAAATGAAAGTCCCTTGCCACCTAAACTAAATTGGTGGAGTTTTCCTTGCCAAGTAGGTGGAAATTCGCCTACATGACATCCTACATGGCTATTTAGTATTATATTTCAATAGAATATATAGGAGTATTAAATTTTTCCTGTTAAGAATATCCAATTAACATAAAGTTTTGAATGGCAATTGATGGCCTTGGGTGTTTAACTTAATTAGATTACAAAAAGTTTATCTATAACATGACCATGCAAAAAGAGAAATGCAATGAAATTTGTGTTTTTCCTTTTTTTTTTTTTTTGTGTGTGTCTGTTTGTGTGTTTTTTGGCTAATATAAAAGGAAAAAACAACATATAGCTAGTAAGGCTTTGTATACTTCAAAGTTAAGTTAAAAAAAAAAAAAGCACTTGCGTAGAATTTGCTAAAGAGGATCAAGAATGACAATTCTGTGTACATATATATATATATGGTAGAAGGATTTCGTATGCTGAACTCTGCCAGGATAATGTCATAGATATCAGCACCGCCTAACGTATTGCAAACTAATTCATTTGATAGAGTAAGATGGATTTCAAGGATTTTAAGAGCTGTTACTGATTTCTCAGTAGTGCCCAATTTAAAGATTGATTTTTAATTATGTAAATACATCTTACTTCACATCTTGATATTAGTGTTGAGATTAAAAATTGATTCTTATGATTAGATAAATATAAATTACTCAATTGCACGTCAAATTAGTAGTATTAACATATATATCTTGGAAGGTTATTGTAGCTATCTCAAAAAGCTAAGAAATGTATAACATTCTAAGCTATTCCCTCTTTTATATATAGTATAGATGAATAACATGAATTCCAATTGGGATACTTTGGATGATGTTTTAACTGGAAGTGACTTAGTTTTAGGATATGGTGTGTCCAACTTTTTCAAGAGTTTGTATTGTGAGTAGCTTGTGATCTCTGTAACTGAAAATTTCTTATAGCAAAAAATAATTAGCAGGTTTATGTAAGTATGCACTAGCTACATCCTAAATTGAATGAGTAGGGTTTGGGAAACATATTATTTCACTATGGAAGCTTGGGTGAATGACCATGTGTACTATCCCTAAATTCTTATAAATTATGGTGCTTGAATTTGGACAGAAATATTAATGGTTGTTTTGAGTTATCAGTTTCTATTTATACATCATATTTTGATTCAGGCATCGATAAAATGATGCCAGGGAGAAAGAAGCCTAAGAACAAAAAGCACAGGTGGACAACTCAAGAAGAAAAACCAAATCATGAAGTGGGATGATGATTCTGAAAGCGATGATGAAGATGGCTATCTGTTATCTGTATTTAAGAGAAAAAAAGTCTAACTCTGTAGTATGTGATGTTGAATTGGTAGGTTAAACTGGCTTACTAGCTTTGGTTTTTGTTGTCCTTTCAACAATTTGGTTTTGCTTTCATATTTTGTTTACCAGAAATGATGAATTTATTAACTTTAAGAATGTTCCTGGCAACATCTCTCTTTACACATTTTTCACTGTTACCATTGCTGATGACTTTTCTTTTATCTAAGATGATTATGGTGGGTTCAATATATGCATCAGCATGGAAATGAGTTCTTTTTTTTTTCTTTTTTTTTTTCTAGTTTTTTCCATAAGGCCGTCTCACTATGTATATCCCCAGTCAGTGAGATAACTTCAATAACTGCCGTGATACATTAGTTCTGTCCAAGTTTATTTGCCAGGGCTTTTCTGCTCTGTTTATTAGCTTTTGAGGATGTCTATGTGTTAGCATAGTTTTTGTTCATTTTTGAAATAAATTATTTTGAGAGTTTTATGAAGAAACAGTTACATGAAAAAACTCGATAGATTGTTTTATGGTCTACCGGAGTAGAAATTCTCCTACAACAAGCCTTCGCATCAAATACTACCAATGGAAATACGCAAAAGCCCTTTTCATTTCAATGGATGGATTGCTACCAAGTATCCTCGTATATCCCACACACCTTAAACCTTGAAGAATTGATGAAAATTAAAATGTAATTTACTTGACATAAATTCAAGACAACTTACCAAAATTTTAACCTTTTTTACTATGGTTGAATCATTTATATTTTATTTCATTTTCTCGCTCAATTTTGTCCAAATTCAATCACAACGGAAGATAAAAAAATATTTTTCTTTATATTCATAAGATTTTTGACCTATTAAAATATTTGTGAATGTATTTTAATGCATAAAAAAATTAATCAATTTCTATTAGATATAATGCAATAAATTTTAAATTAATTTCAAGGGGTTTAAAAGTATATAATTCAGGTTACAGATCCAAAAAAATAAAAATATTATCTAAACTTGCGATGGACATCACAGGTCGGACAAACACACATTATAAATTTAGTCCCGTAACTATAGGGGGATGACAATGTTAGTCCCGTCCAAATCCAAATTGGCAAAAAAATCATGTCTAAAGTGGACGGTAAAATTTGGGAATTTTGCACATTCCGGTCATTTTAGTTTATGTGGACATGATACATTGCATGTGACGTCAAGGTGGAGGAGTGAGAAATATGATATGAACTAAACCATAAACCTAAGTATGTCTAGTTGGAAAAAAAAGTTATATCTTTTTTAATAAAAATTAATTTTAACTTAATTTTTTAACATTTAATGTATAACTTTAATTAATATTGAGATTCATAATTAACTTCTAATTAATTGAATAATTAATCATCAAAAGAAAGTAAAAAATAACATTAATTATTGTAGAATATAAAAAGAAATTGACATTTAATGTATAGCTTTAGTCCATAATGAAATTCATAAATTAACTTCTAATTAATTGAATAATTAATCAACAAAAGAAAGTAAAAATTGACATTAATTATTTCAGATTATAAAAAGAAATTAAAAAGTTATATCTTTTTTAATAAAAAAATTAATTTACCTTTATTTTTTGGCATTTAATTTATAACTTTAATTAATATTGAAACATATAAATTAATTTCTAATTAATTGAATAATTAATCATCAAAAGAAAGTAAAAAATAACATTAATTATTTTAGGATATGAAAAAAATTCAAAAAAGTTATATCTTCTTTATAAAACAAGTAATTAGTTTTTATTAATATTTAATGTATAACTTTAATTAATATCAAAATTCAAAATTAAATTCTAATTACTTGAATAATAAATCATAAAAATTAATATTAATTATTTTAAAATATATATAGAAATTTAAAATTTATATCTTTTGTAATAAAAAATTTAATTTCTTTTAATTTCAAATCTTTTTCTTTTCTTTTTTTTTCTTCTTCTTCTTCCTCGTTACTCTCAAGAAAAAACCACGACCACTTTCCTTCACCTCTTCTTCCTCTTAGTCTCAAGAACCCACCACTACCACTATTTTCCTTC
The DNA here is from genome assembly GCA_019321725.1 of Paulownia fortunei. NCBI lineage: Eukaryota > Viridiplantae > Streptophyta > Magnoliopsida > Lamiales > Paulowniaceae > Paulownia > Paulownia fortunei. Next base: position 15,965,842 of record CM033121.1, read on the forward strand.
ACCTCTCCTTCCTCTGTAGTCTCAAAAAACCACCACCAACCCACCCCACCCCAAACCATTGCAATCACCACCAAAAACCATCACATATTCCTCCCCCTCCAGTAAATTCTTCCCCAAACCCATTCATTCCCTATAAATTCTTCCTGAAACCTATTCATTTGTTTACACCATAGCCATCCACCACCACCACCACCTCATCATCCCCGAGAAACAAAATTACCGCCGGCCACCAACCCGATCTGTCAGCTCTACAGATTGCAAAAAATCATCTTACTGTATTTTCTCTCCCAAAAGCAGGCAACCCCAATAGTAGATGAAGATAAAAACTTCATTGAAATTTGAGCAAGAAAATAGAAAATGGGGAATGGGGTTGTTTTGGTGGGGGTGCTATGGTGGCAGGGTGGTTAGGTTCCATTGGATCATGAACCCAAGCCCAACCCAATTTCCAACATATATACATGGGCCAATTTGGGAAGGGTTTGAGCAAAATCTGCGACATGCTCCAAAGCAATTGAATTTAGTGGTTAACTCATTTTTTAGCCTAGAATCATTACAGATATTGAAGGTTTGTGTTTAATGCATTACCATAATGATGTGCATACAAGTGATTTAGCCTAAAAAAAATAAAGAAAAATTATATTCTCCATCCCAAAATCATAAATAGGTGCATTGATCTTAGGAAAGAGTGAACTTCCGATTTCGCTAAGTTCAATAAAAAAACAATTTGAACAATATTTTCTCAATCTAATTTAACAATAAAAAAAACAAATTTGAACAATATTTTCTCAATCTAATTGAACAATGTGAGAGTACAAGAAATATTAAGATTCAAAATATACAAATATTGTAACTATAAAAAAAAATCAGTATGACTTATTAATTCAAAATTTAAGTACATTGACTTTATTCCGTATCAAAAAAGCAATAAGTTTAAGATCGAAAGAATAAGACTTTATTATTAGAGATGATTTTCTTTTTTTCCCCAACTATGCTGCCTTTATGGCCTTTCGTTTCGCATGAACCCAATTCTACATCTACCAACTCCACAAATTGATTTGTGATGGACAAAATTTGCCCATAACACAAATGGACCACCTCTTGTACGCCACTTATATCCTAAGCTCATACAGTAAAATACAAGTATAAGCCCATATCTCTGACGTTACTCTATCCTCATCAATTCTGATTTATCTATTGGGAGAATTACTAAAAAAAATCTTAAGATAATTTTTTTTATCCAAAAGATTTTATGAAAATAATTTTCAATTCAAAAAATTGACTCTAAATTTTATTCTAGAAAACTCATTATTAACTGTTCACTGACATCTTTAAGATTTTGGGATTTTTGAACTAAATAATGTTTGGGCCTTTTTTATTCAGAAATTGGTGGATTCAGTTTTTCTAATAGAAATTTCTTATGTGACTTTTTCAAGTTGATAAATAGTATCAATTATTTTTTTATGTGTTCATTATTAAAATATTTTGTATGAAGTATTAAAAATTTTGAATTTTTGTAAGATAATTAATTTAATAAAAATGAATCTCTTACTTTTGAGGAGATTAAATTTTAATGAAAAAAGATGCTAATGTATTTTAAATAGTTTTTCGAGTTAATACTAGTATTCAATTTTTGATAAATTGATTACTGAAAATAAGTTTCAATATGTCTTAGTGTTAGCCCATTTTCGATTAAAACATTTAGCTTCGATATTTAAGTTTTCAAAAAATAAAGTTTATAAATATTACTTCTTCATTTGAGTGTAAATATCAAATTATGTCAATTTTGTTTATTTTTTTTAATAAAACTGCTCATACCATTTAATATACGGAACTTGAATTTTTTTTCTTTTTTTAATTCATTCTGTATTAAAAGATAAATTATTGTAAATATAGTTTATTTATCTAGCCGAGAAAAACATTTTGCTATGCAATAAAATGAATTTACCAATATTTTTTTAATTGAAGCCCTAGATAATTGAGTCAAAACTTATAAAACCTTAATGATGTTAGTGTGAATATAGTTATTTAAATACACAACAAGAAATATAGTTAAATATAATCGACTCAGAAATACAGGAATGGGTTATATACAGATTCATAAATGTATGAATATAATATGAATTTAAAAATACTGTTCAAGATGAAAATTACGACTTATTTTGATATTATATTTTTTTAAACAAATAATTATATTTGTAATAGTGTTTTATTTTATTTATAATTATGATACAACTTATTAGAGATAACTATTCAATAATAATTAATATTTTCATAAATTATTAGCATTATATTTTATCTGTATGATATTTTGCTAATACTTATAAATATTTTTGACATAATCTTAAGGATTTAAATGAATAGTATAAAAATTTATTAAAATAGAGTATTATTCATCAAATATTATACGGAATATGTATAATATATGTTCTAAATGTTTCATCTTTAAAATACGAGTGTTATTTGTTAAGTTTAAAATATGTGAAAAATGATAGTATTTTTTAATTATTTATATGTATGTGTATTATACAGATGTGTTACAAGTTTTTAATAACAAAGAGCATAAAAGTTAAACTGTAGAAGTTCTTAGATTGAGATATTTTCCTCGATAGCAATTTTTTTTAAGGGTTTTATGTTATTTTTTCCTAATTTATTTATATTATTAGAGTTAAATGATCAAATACATTATTATAAAAAGATATTAGTTACAAACAAATTGAGTACAATGAACAATTATTAAATGAGACAAATACATTATTTTTTGGGTCTAGTAGTCCAATGTGCATTTCACTAGACATTCAGAAATCTATATATGTATAAGTACGTTGGTGTATATGTATTTATATGTGAATGTGTTTTGAAATATACACCAAATCCAATGCACATGTAGCATCTCCAATACCCCATTTCTTGTGTGATTTGTACTCATTTGAATAATAAATTGCTATGTAGTTGGATTACTAAAATAAATCTTTTATCTCATTGCAAAGATTGGTCAATATTAACCAATCAAATTGCAGCATAGACAGTCATGCCAATAATTTTAAAAAGCATTTATGAAAATGGTGGGTCATGTATATTGGGTGAATAATGGCACGCAACACTAGAGTTTTGGATCATGATGTTGGGAAAAATTTGGGTGGTAGTTGTTGGAACAGAACAAGCCATCCAATATTTAACACCACATTCCATGAAATGAAAGAGAGAAGCGATGATAACAGACTTGTGGCTGAAAATAACATGATGAACAAGATTAACAGAAACACTGTGCCACTCATCAGCATAGTATTAAGAAATAGAATAGAGTATCCTATAGGTGCTTCAATTTATTAGTGAACTTGACCATTTTTTAATGTGATATTGTGTAATTCAGTGGGTTTCGTTAGATATTCTAATGATGATAAACATTATCATAAATATGCTGATTTGAAAGTTTGAAAATGTCAAATTTGTCAAATAAATGATTTAATGAATCAGTCAGAAGATTCAAAACTTGACTTTCTACTGTAATCAAACTAGACCTTTAAATGTGAAAAGGGGACGTATAACAGTGATATTATTTGAGGCCAATGAGATTTTGTCGAGGTCCTCATACTATACAATTAAAAAGATATTGAGTTTGAGTTTTAGCTATGAACAAGTATTTTTCTATTTTAATATTAGTTGTTTTTCTTAATTTGTATGCTTTGATTTAGAGCCAATGGTTTTATTTAATTAATTTTTGATATCTTGACAATAAATATGTATTTAATCGTTTGTTTAGAAAAAAACTGTGATACTATATGCTAATAATATAGAAAATTCATTTTTAGAAGAATAAAATTTTTAAAGTATAGATCGCAATAATTGATTCTGCATAAATTAGTTGTGTATATAGATTTTACTTCAAGAATCAATTTAAAAAAAAATAAAAAATCTTTAAACTTAAAAAAAGTTCATGTCTGATAATTTTATTTTATCTTTTTGAAAATATTGTACTTTTGCCTTTTAGCAGTCCAATTGCTAACATAGTAGGGAAACACTTGACGCTACAAGGTGTTCAATATCAAATAGTAACAACAATACTGTAGTCAAACATTTTCGAGTATTGTTACTGCAGTTTAATGCACGAGTCAACTTCTCCAATTATACTTCCCCGAAAACATGTAATGCTCATTTAAACACATTTTTTGCATGTCTAACATGTACTTCTAAACATTTCTAGTATAGAAAATTAGTTTATATGTCCCTTATTTGAAGGCTATATCTGCCATTACAAGGAAACTCATCTTCAGAATGTACATCCAAGGAGTTTGTGATATGTTCAAATCTCTCTGATAAAAAGAAGTTTTGAAGCCCTTTCAACTTGAGCTTTACTCTGACTTGGGTGCTGAAAATTGCCTTAACTGGTCTGTGATCTGACAATTTTGATTCACTCCTTTCATACACATGTTGCTTCAACCCTTCACCATGCCATATTATCCTATCACACCTAAAATGGACAACAAAGACAACCTTTTTATATGAACTGATTTTTTTTTTTTCTCTTACCTAATAACTAACAAGTAATGATGCGCCGCCCAAAAAAAAAAAAAAAAGAAAATAAAATAAAAGGACATCATGTACGGGAAAAAAACTCCCACATAATTAGTTCTAGTATTAGTGCGATGAATTAACCGTGGATATTCTTATGAAGTTATTGATTTACTTGGGCAATAATGTTGGAGCACAACTTTTGAAGTAAAGTATCTCCTAAACCAATGGCATAGGGTAATTTTTTTTATTATATAAAAATCATGAAGTAAATTGTAAATAATTATGGAATTAAAAAACTAAGTAGGTGAAGAATATATTTTAGTTATATAAATTTTTAGCAGAAAATAAGTTTAGTGATAACTATTTAAACATACACATGGACAAACCAGAAAATTGGTATGAGAGGACGAGATTTTTTTTTTTTAAAATAATAAATAAAGAGATATATATTTTTTTATGAAGGATAAATTTTTAAAATTTAATAATTTTATATATAAAATTTATACTAAATTATAATTTTTTTGGAGAATGTACATATGTATATGTATATATAGAGACACACACCTTCAAATACACGAGGCTTAGTTTAATGGGTTAACTATAGAAAAATTACCAGGCAGGGGCGCGTTTCTTTTCGCCCTTTCTGAGCTCCAATCTGCCGTAATAGTCATCCGAATCCGGATAGTATTTGTATGTAGGAGCAAAATTGATGCTTCCTTCATACCAACCTTCAAATACTTGACCTTCCATGAGTTCCATTCTTAGCTATACATTATCATGAAATCAATGAATTTTGTTAACTAAATTAAAGCTTAATTAAACATATATATAGTTATGTGATTATAATCATAACCAAATTAAAAGCAGTGGATCATACTTGATCATATTCCAACAGTGCATTCCAATCTCCTTTGTTTACTAATACTCTTGTTGCTGTTTCAGGCAAAGAGATTCTGTAGTTCAAATCTCCTAGAAAAATCACTCGGCTGCACCAAAAAAAAAATTAATTAATTTGATCTAAGTAGTGATATCACGAGGATTGCATTAGCTTTAAAAATAAGGCAATTAGGCAACAAAAATTCAACATAGTTCAAAATAAATGATCTAATCATATAGTAACATGTATCTATTAAGAAATCCAACTTATTTCTTGTAGATGTCAACTTGAATAAATTTAGCAATTTTCAGAGTAAATCATATTGTTTAATTTCCGAGGTGGTTAGGCTACCGATTAAACTAACTTGGGTCGAAAACATCCAAAAAACCATTCTGAACTAACACTCCATGTGATTAACATAATCCTAAGAAGTCAGTTTTTATTTGACAGACGGCTTGATTGATACCGACAACATTAAACTTATAAACATCCAATAATTGTTTGGTTATGCTGATAATTTTTTTGGATTATTCCTCCTGTCCATCTAGGTTAATTAATAATCATTTATTATTATTGAGACATTAGTGATGATTAATTGTTTGCTTCTATAACGATAAGATTATTTGGATGCATGGTTTTGGCCAAACTCTGACTAACTGTTTTTTCAACAAAATATAAATTTATTAATTATTTTTTTTTTTTTTTTAAGAATGAAAACATACTCATGATCAAGAATCGTTCTGGGAAGATCAAGTGAAGGGCCTCTGGGAAAAATGGTCCTTGATAATATTTCAGCTGCATTCGAATTCCGGTACCTCTGGTCACCTTCTCTACCACCTGAGGCCAGATGACTACACACAAAGCAGAAGCTTGTTTCATGTAATCGAAATCTTACAGACACAGAACCCTGCAAATCAATCACAAATTTTAGACAAACATATTCGAGATTCATCAATGACTAATGATTGTAAACTTATATGCACTATATAACTAAATGTAATGATCGAACAAGCGTACAACTCGTCACCTTTAATTTCATCACTTTTTTGTGTAGTAAATATTGATTGATTTTTGATCCAAAAGTGTTTCATAATTAAGAAAAGTGATCCAGAAGTGAGATTGACAGGTGACATATAGCATATATAGTACTCGAAGACGAGCTTTTCTATTTACCTTATTTCCCAAACAACCCATGATTCCACAGCCAACACATGAAACACTGGGGTTCCGAATGTATGGACGGAGCTCGGTACGAACCCAAACTGTGATCAATATTCCCACCATTTGCTTACTAATGATGCATCTGAAAGTATTATTTTCTTTTGTTTTGAGTTTGCTTTCTTCAATGTTTACGTCTCTCTTGATTAGAGCTGCTCTGATTAAGGAATTCCACTTCATGGAAATTTTGCTTTTCTCTGATCCCAGCACATTTCCAACTCTAAGAGGCACAACTTCTTGAAACCTGCTGAGATCAGAAAGCATAAGTATCACATGCATGTTTTGCTTTCAATTTCTTGAATTTAGTCTGGTTACAACACAAAGTTTTACCCGAAAACATAGATATCACAGGCGTTGCGCGGGTCTAGCAGCTCATCCATATTGAAATCCTCAGTTGGTGCCACTCCTCCAACGTTCCAAGTGCTAACAAAGACCCTTTGGATGATAACAAATGTATATCATGAATAATGACATGACAAGAATGAAATAATTTTTATGATTCACCTGGAGACGGAGTTAGTAGGGGTTGGAGGACCAGACGGTTTGCCTCACACTACTTTGTCTATAGTCTTAAACTTTTATATGTAAATTACATGTTCTTAAAATATTGAAAGTGTCCTAAAAACTAAGAATTTTGGCTCCATCCATGAACTCACCATTTGTTGCTTCTTTGTTTTCTATTTTTTTTTTTTTTTTTTGAGAAAATTAACAAGTCAGAATGATGGAGCCACACTTTATATATTATGGGCATTGATAGATATGTTCTGAAGACAATATCT
>CM033121.1:15973327-16020710 GCA_019321725.1 Paulownia fortunei
TGCTGGATGCAACAATGTAAGAAGCGATCCTCCATGAACAATGCGAAACAGCACTCTGAGGAATTTGGATAGCCTCTCGTTATCACAAAGTCTGGAGTCAAATTTCTGTTATCATCTTAGCTCCTCTGTTAAATGTTGAGTAGAAAATATTGATCCTTTTTCGTTGTTATAATTATGCTCTTGAGAGGACTTTTCGTGACACAGTCTTTGGTCACATCAATGGAGTAATCCTTTGTGCCTGCACAGAGTAATTTGCAGCTGGCAGGCAAACTCCTAGTTGAATTTTAGCAATGGTTTTCACTTAAAAATATTGTAGGAGTTCCAGATTGATTCAAGTGCCAATATGCAGGTGCCAGTAACTTGGCTGATGTAATATGTGGGTTCTAAAACTATCAAGCATTTTTATGATTTGCAGTCTGAACGTCTCCAAAAAGTTTTGGATTATGTAAACGAAGTGCATACTTTGAGCAGTGTCCTAAGTTTAGATTTTGGCAAAACTGTGAGTGATGTTCATCCGAGCTTGCATGGATCAAGCATGGAACATGTCACAAATATCAGTGACGGCACATTAGAGGGGCTTGATCAGGCTATCTTGAGGTTGAAAACAGAGAGAAAATTTCGATTTCAGAAGGTATTGTGCCTCTATGATAATCTTATGTTTGGATGTTTCATTATCTTGCTCATTGAAAACTATGGTTGCTGCAGCTGAAAGACGTAGCTGGGTCTCTCTTTGAACTATGGAACTTGATGGACATACCGAAAGAAGAGAAGGTCTGCTTCTTGACAATTACTTCAATCCTTGGTTCATCAGAATCAGAAATTGTGCAACCAGGCACTCTTTCAGTGGAAGTTATTGAGCAGGTATGGAAGCACCAGTAATTGCCTACCTATACCGCTCCTTTCCCATAAGTAGTAGAACCTAGGTTGAGTAATATGCGATATTAACTCTGACAGGTATCAGCAGAGGTTGAGAGGCTCACAAAATTGAAAGCTAGCAGGTTGAAGGAACTTGTTATGAAGAAGAGGTCAGAGTTAGAAGATATATGCTGTAAAACTCATATTCAACCTGATCCAAGCACTGCTGCTGATAAAACCAATGCTTTGATAGACTCTGGTAATTGATCTTGTCTTCAAGAAATACTCTCTCTCTCTCTTTCTCCGGCCAACCCCATCTTCTTGATTCTTAGTGAAGTTAGAAGTTGGGAACTCGATTCTTCTGCAGGTTTGGTGGATCCATGTGAACTCTTGGCTAACGTTGAGGTGCAAATATCTAAAGCCAAAGATGAAACTTTGAGCCGTAAAGAAATAATGGATAAGATAGACCGATGGCTTTCTGCTTGTGATGAGGAAAAATGGCTTGAAGATTATGATCAAGTAAGCTAAAAATGATGATGATCTAATCAGTATTGTCCGATGGGAATAGGATTGTAAGAATGTTAGTTATTTAAGCTCAGTATTATTGAGTTATATTTTGTGATTATCGAAGCATATACTATTCATTGAATTTCAATCATGTCCAGAAGATGTAGCTGTCAGATATGAGAGTTTCTCATTACTACCATTTTCTAATTTCTCTTATTGATTGTCCAGGATGAGAACCGTTACAGTGCTGGAAGAGGTGCACACATAAACCTAAAGCGTGCAGAGCGAGCTAGAATTATGGTAAATAAGATTCCAGGTACTTCTTTGGACCCTTGGTGATGTCTTTCCGCCTGAGCTGATCATATTACTGGAGATAACAAGCTGCGATTTTCAGTTATCGTCAACAATCTAATTAGCAAGACGCTAGCATGGGAGGATGAGAAACATAAACTGTTTCTCTATGATGGGGTGAGTCATTCAAAAATTTTCTAGCAGTTTCTAGTTTTGAGTATTCTGCTAATAATATTCTGCCTGTTATATGCAGGTGCGTTTGGTGTCAATACTGGAGGATTACAAAAAATCTAGACAACATAAGGAAGAGGAGAAGAAGCGAGCTAGGGTAATTCTCGTTCAATTTATCGGTGTGAAATTCTTTGTTTATAAATTTGTTTCTTTTCATAGAACTATAAAGAAAAAACAAAATTAAAGTTTGGTTGTGCTTTGCTAAAATAAGCATGGTAGAGGAGTGGGGGGAGAGGGAGGTTTTTAGCACACATGTTTACTGGCATTTATGAATAATATTAAATGATTACCTTCTCATACATGAAAATTTAAAAGTATTTACTCTCTTGGTCATGCCTTAAACTTATGAACTAAAACCATGGGTTTAAGCAATTTTTTTTTCTCAGAACTTTAACTGCATTGTCAAACCTTCGTCCAAATAAATGCGAGCTTCTGCATAATAAATCCCACTCTCTTTGAAACTAGGTCGCATAAGCAAATCTATGCTTTTGGCTTAATGATTTTACACTGTTACATGAACCTTTATAAATGATATTCTGACCTAGATTAATCATTCCAGTAAAACTCTCGTCATGAAGTCCCTTGTGCATGATCCTTAGGGTCCGCGATTTTTATAGATGCAAAGAATCAATTTGTCAAACGAAGCCCAATATGACAACTCACGATAACCAAGTTTGGTTTTGTGCTTGAGTGTAATGTACAAGGTATTTCAAAAGATTTATAGATGCATATCAAATCATTACCACTTGACAACTGCATAATCAACAAGAATCTCATGTATTCCAACATGTAATGTAAAAGGTATTTCAAAAGAAATACAGATGCATATCGATTCATTACCACCTTAAAATGATGAGATAACTCCAAGTGCCATTTGGTTGGCAATCGAATTCCTCCCTCCTAATTCCTTCCCATTTTTGGTTGGCCCACATTTTTCCGCCTTATTATTACAGTGGTTATACCAGTTTATGCTTGCAACAACTGTTCCTCTTTATCTTGTATGTGCTTTGTTGATGATTCTATAGAGGGCAGATGCCAAACTTTTCTCCCCTTCCTCTTTCTTTCTGTTCTTCCTACCTGCAGGTTTTCTTTCTTCCATCATTCTATTTTTTATCTTGTCAGGGTTTTCTATCTTTCTTGTCTGTCCCAACCCAATGGCTCTGAGAAAGCAAAGGCTGGATAATTCCCTGATCCCCAGTCAACCCTTTCTAGTTGGAAAGCCTTTCTAAAGCCTAATTGATTTGGATTTCACCAATCCAACTGCCACTACCATGGGATTCCTATATCCTATCTCAGATCACATTAAGATTCCAGTCTTCAATCATGCCTGAAATCTCAAACAATAAGAAAGTCTCCTAAATAAATAACCCCTAAACATCCTATTTTATTCTTGGACCTAAGAAAAGGGCCAGCAACTTACCCCTTGACCCCACCCCCCACCCCCACAAAAAAGAAAAAGAAAAAGAAAAAGAAAAAAAAGAAAACATGGCAATTGATGCTCTGAAGTAATTGAGCCACTGAGCCTTTATTAGGATATTAGATTGAGGAATGATCTACACTACCTGCTTCCCTCAATATTGCAGTTCCTCTTCCACCTTTCTCCATTTCTTTCTCCTGTCTCCATAGCTTGCTTCCAGTGCTTACTGCCTCAGCCCCCTTTACGTCTTTGTCTTCATTATTTTGCATTCCCTTGTTTCAATATCAATTATTTCCTTGTTTTTGCGCCTCATTCACTTAACTAGCTTTTCTCTATACTCTATTCTCTCTTGCCTGTTGCTGCCTCTCCTTCTTACCTAGCTATAACTCAACTAGACTACCCCACTTTAACCACTAAGAATCATGACGGGCCCAGCTGTTCTTTCCATCTTCTTTTTCCTTATACTCTCTCCTCATATCTTGCCTCTCCCTTTTCAGATCAGCTTTCATCGTTCTCTTCACTTCCATTTTTAACCATGCTACCAAATTTCTGTTCTCCTTTCATCCTTATTTTCGTACTCTTATCTTCTTCCACTACTGTGAAAAATCCTTCTCTTTTCTTTCTCATCATTCCAAAATACTTGTGTTTTCTTTCACATCATTTTGAATTTTTTCATCTTTCTTCTTTCGTTTCTCTCCTTACTCTCTTTTTCTTTCTTTTTCTCGGGCCAAAAGAACCATGTTTGTACTGTAAGATGTTACAGATAAGTTATGCCACATCCCTCCATGCCAAACTGCTGCTATCCGGAATATGTCAAGTTCTCAAGTTAGGTTTACAACTCAGTCATCTCACTCTGCTTGTTTCTCAGATTAAATGGCACATTGAGGGCATTCTATCGTCTCTTAGCTAAGTTGCAGTTTAGCTTTATTTGTCCCTGTCCCTACCCTTGCAAGTGTTACTTTGTCTACAGCATGCAGTACTGACAAAACAGGGGGAAAAGTTTCTGTATGTATTGATCAGTAAAATGATGCAGAATTTATACAAAATGGAGAACAAAGCTTTCCTAAAAAACAAGATCCTAGCCCTAAAATCGGCTGCTATAACTACCCAATATTTTCATCTAAAATAAAAATATTCTTCATCTAACTATGAGCTGTACAACCAGCTGTAAAATCCCTCTAAATCTGACACTTCAAGCTCCACTCAAGCTGTAAGACATTTTTCATTCCAAACTTGCTGACTATGGACTGAAATGTCGTTCTATTTAATACCTTAGTGAACACTATAGACATGAAAAATTTATTCCAATTTATAGTTTTACTTATTTTTGGAATCTTCATTGAGTTTCAAGATTAGATAAACAATTTAATTGATAAAATATTACCATGGATTAAATGGTGTGATTTTGGTAATTTAAATCATATCTTGCAGATTAAGAAAGTGAAATACCCACATTTTGGTAATTTAAATCACATCTTGTGATTAAGAAGTAAATGCCAATGAAATTATGGAGGGCTAATCAAATTGTACCACTTTATCATATAATCATGGCAAGAGCTCCTATTCTACAAGTATATATAGGGGTCTCTCCAAGAAGTTGGGCACATAATTCTATATTCAAGCAAGACATTGGAGAAGGTTCTAAAATTCTCTCAACTCAAATTTATCAAACAAGATCCACAACGTTCTAGGCAGATTCAAATGATAGCATTTAATTTTAGATTACGGTGCTAAACTCTTGAATTAACATTATTAAAGGACAAATCAACTTTAAGGAGATCAAAGTGTTATACTCCACCTTCAAGTTATCAACATCTAAAGATCGTGTTCTTGAAGCGAAGAATCAGAGTATCAAAATAGAGATTGTATCTAATTGATCATCAAATTCATAAATTTTTATTTGTATCATTTTCTTGTCATGTTATTTCTTGACCTCCACTTGTATGGTTCGATCATGTTGAATTGGGGTGTGTGTTTGGTTATACCAAACTGAACCATACTGAAATTTCGGTACATTAATTTACCAACCCAAGTACCAAACCAAAATAAATCGGTCCGGTTCAGTAATTACCAAGAAAAATTAGGTAATTTCAGTTCTATTACTGTAAAATTGAATTTTCAAAGGAAAAAAACATAAGTTAGCATATCATCAAACCTCACTGTTATTTTGATGTTGATGGGCTGGGCATTTCATCAAAATAACAAATGTGGACTCGCTTAATTATGAAAACAAAGAGAATTTCATCCATCTGGAGTGGTGTTTGGTGATGACGGACTTGAAGGTGGTGGCTCATGGCTGGAGACTTGGAGACGGAGTGGACAACGGGTAATAGGAGAGAGAGAAGTTTGACTCTGGAATTTGGAAATTGGAAGTCTGGAGTCTGGACTCTAAAGATTCAATTTTTAATATTTTATATTTTACTTTTTAAACCTAAAAATCAAAATATAAAAAGATACATATATGCATATATGTGTTTAAATTCGGTATTCGGTATGGTATGGTATGGTAAACCATACCAAAATACATCTATTGTACTGAATATCGAAAAACTATAAAATATACATACCAAAATTTTGGTACCTCCGGTTTGTTGACCTGTGCACACCTAATATTGAATCGAATTGTGTGCAATATTTATTGCTGATTTGTCATCACAATACAATCTCATAGGGCCTTCCCACAATTTTTAAAATTTCTAAGATTATCTTCAACTATAAAAGTTCTCACACTCCCAATGCCATTGCTTTAATTTTGCTTCCAATTGCGTTATGTTTTTTGCTTCTCTAAGTTACAAGGTTTCCTCTTAAGAAAGGTGCAATAGCCCCGACGTTGACCTTCTGTCACCTATTAACCCAGTGTAACGAGCATTTGTGTAAGCTCCCAGTATTAGTTTCTCACCCTTGTTGAATAGTAAACCTCTTCTTGGAGTGCCTTTCAAGTACTGCAAAATGCGGTGGGCAACTCGAACGTTTACTGCCTTTCGATTACGCATAAAATGTCTGACTATCCCAAGAACATAAGCAATGTTCGATCTTATATGAGGCAAATTGATTAGTTTGCCTGCTAATCTCTGATAGGACTATCGAATCTTCAGGAGCTTCACAAAGCCGATGATTTTGCTCAATTGGTGTCTCCACAGGTTTACACCCCAGCAAAAAAATCTAGCATATACATGTGTTGAGATGTGAAAATTCCATGCTAAGAGTGAGCAACTTCAATTCTAAGGAAGTACTTTAATCTACCAAGTTCCTTAATATTGAATCGATACTAAACACCTACTTAAAGTTTCCATACATTCTTCATTGTCCCAATTACTACTATATCGTCAATATAGATTATTAAAGGAGCAACTCCCCCTGAAGCCAAATGTTTGATGAACAAGGTGTGATTTCCTTGACTTTGTTTGAATCCCATAGTCTTCATGACTAGCAAACCTTCCAAACCAAGCCCTTGGAGATTGTTTCGAACTATATAAAGCATTCTTTAATTTGCGAACTTTGTTCTTTTTTGTTTGAAAACATGGAGGTGTCTCCGTATAAATTTCCTCATCAAGGTCACCATGTAGAAAGACATTTTTAACATCAAATTGCTGTAATCTCCACCCTTGGTGAGCTTCCAGAGACAACCAAATCTTCATTGTTTTCATCTTAGCAATGGGAGCAAAAGTCTCAAGGTAATCTATTCCATGTGTGGTACACCCTTTGGCAACCACCCTTGCCTTGTATGCTCAAGTGATCGATCTACCGCTCAAGTGATCTATTTGCCTTGTATTTTACAATGAAGACCTGATTGCATCCCACCAACTTCTTTCCTTTTGGTAGTTCTACTAATTCCCTTTTCTTATTCTTATTAAGTGCGTCCATTTCAACCTTAATTGCCTTTTCACACTCTTCATTGTTCATTACCTCAAAGACAACTTTCGGAATAGTGATAGTGTTTAGATGGATGAATAAAAAAATGATTGTCGGACAAATTCTTATAGGAGACGTAGTAAGGTAGTAGGTATACTGACTGCTGAGTGCATTCCCTCTTTTTCTAATTGCAATGAGAAGATCATTATCCTCATCAACTGAAATATCTTTCTCAGGTTTAGAGACAACCTTTGTCAACATTACTAGGATTAGGTTCCGACTTAACGGCTTGCATCTGTTGAGCTATGATCTCTTTTCTCCTTTAATATACTTGCAATAGGCGAGTAACATACTAGATTTGTTTGTTTAGATTTGGATATTATTAGTTTTAACTAGTTGACTCATTGTGTTGGCTTAGAGGAGAAGGACGGTGAAGGCTCAAATGATGAAGAGGACGAGAAAGATGAAAGATCAAGAAGAAATGAACCTTTATCTTCCATTAATGACTCCTCTCCCTAAAGATAAGGACTAGAAAAATAACTTATAGATTCAACAAAGGTGACATCTACAGAGACAAAGAAACATTTTGTTTGTGGATGATAACACTTGTATCCTTTTAGTATGGATGAATAACTAACAAAGACACATTGAAGGGCTCTAGGTCAAGTTTCCCTTGTTATGAACATGAACATAAGACATACCTAAATATTTTAGGAACAAGCTAGTTTGTGGTCTTAAAGATAGGGTAGAATGTAGACAGGAGTTGCATGGGGCTTTTAGAATCTAGGAGTCGTGGGGGTAATTTATTAATTAGATCAATATTTTTATAATTGGATCGGCTAGTCCAACCGCAAACCGGTGGTCCGTCCGGTTTGACTGGGGGCAAAAATCGGAAATCGAGTCAAAACTGGTGAGACGGCTTAGAATCATTTTTTTTGTTTTTTTAAGGAATCTTAAATTTAGTATTTGGTTACATGTATGTGATTATTTGAATTTTGGGTTTTGTTATGTGTTTTTTAAATGGTTATTTATCTTTTTTACCTTGTAGATAACAAGTCTATTACATTACTATTTTATATAATATAATAAAACAATATAGTTAATTTTACATATATAATAAAAAAATTTATACAATTTTCATTAGATTGGTCGGACCGGTGGTTGAACCATTTAACGACAACAAGATCGGTTTGGTCAACGATTCAGTTATGAAAACATTGAATTAGATGTGTAACAGTCAAAACAAAAATTTTTGGAAAATTGTTTTGGAACAAGAAAGCCCGTGTAACAACTAGAATGTGACAAGTTTTCCTCTCTGTTGCACCATTTTGTTGTAGCGTATTGATACATAAAGATTCGTGAATTACTACTTTTTCTCTAAAAAAAGGTGAAAGTATTTGGTTGAAATATTCCCTTGCAATATCTGACTGAACCCTCTTTATCTCTATCCCAAACTGATTTTTAATCATGTGAAAGAAGGTTTGAAATGTAAAACTAATTTTTGATTTCTTCTTTAAGAGGAAACCCCATGATATCGTAGTATAATCATTGATGAAAGAGCATACAGGACCCAAAAACATTTTGAACCTAGAAGGTCCCCAATGTGAATGAGTGCAAAAGGAGTTATGGAAAGAGAAGCACAACACACAAACATTATAATGGAAAATATCCCAATCAAGACCTTTAAATAAATTGGGAAGCATGACTTTAAGAGTAGTGAAGGCAGGATGACCAAGAGGACGATGGTACAACCAAATGTCATATTTATTAAAAATAACTGACTGTGAAAGTAAAGACAAAGGGGTACAACTTTAATGTTCTTTTGTTCATAGGATTCTTCAAGGAAGTAGAGTCCATTTATTTCCTTAGTAAATCTAATCGTTTTCCCTAGTCCTGGTCGTGAAATTTGCTCAATGAAGGATAAAAAGTTAATATGAAACCTTAATCTCTTGTAAGCTTATTATTTGAAACAAAATCGGCAGACAATATTGGCACATGTAAAACATCCTTTAGAATAAGTTTTTCACTCCTTTTGACCAGCCACTCCTTTTGACCCGAGTCACATCCGAAATAGCAATTTTCCTTTTACTTGGACATGGGCTATAGGAAAAAAAACCTCTGACACCCCTTGACTTAATTGCAGAACCTAAACAAGATGATATAGTTAAATTAAGAAATGTTATCTTTTCATCAATACTAGAGTTGTGGTTTTAATAAAAGTTTTTCTTTTTGGCTATAAGAGAAAATAACTTGAATTCATTTGTTGTTTCATTTCATTTTAAACACATCTCATACATAAATCAAAATTGAGTACATTTGTTTATAAAATCATAACAGAGCGGTTTATTTTAAAACAAAAACAGAGTTTTCAAAATAGGCTATGAAAATAGCTC
The DNA here is from genome assembly GCA_019321725.1 of Paulownia fortunei. Classification (NCBI taxonomy): domain Eukaryota; kingdom Viridiplantae; phylum Streptophyta; class Magnoliopsida; order Lamiales; family Paulowniaceae; genus Paulownia; species Paulownia fortunei. The sequence goes on from CM033121.1 coordinate 15,982,874, forward strand.
GAAGCATGGCATGTGAACAAATCTGTGTTGGCCGCTCTGGAGACTCAGTCAACCTCTAAACCTGTACATTTCCACCTGCATTATTTAATTTAATAATTTTCATTCATAAATCATTCTTTAGGGCTCTTGAAATGTGGTACCTAACTAATAGCGATAGACTGTGGTTTTCGAAACCTGTTCATAATGATTGGCCAATAAGAAAAATAATACGGGATTTCTATACTTGGTCTTTCAATCTCAGGTATTAGCCGTATTCTGTTTCATTCACTATGACTTTCCTATATTGGTTTTTCAACCTCAAGTATTTGCCACCATTTGTCGGGTACCCAACCATCAATCAAGTGCCATATTTCTTTTTCAAAAATCTCATTATATTGTTAGTAGTATCATTATATTCTTAGTAGTATCATGCTTCATGAACAATGAATGCATCAAACATTATATCATTTGACTAATAATGACAATCACATTAAACATTATATGATTCTTGTGATACAACAAATGAAAGTTTCCACTTACCTCAAGTCCGCTTTATGCTAAGTGAAAAGGTCAATTTCTTTGGAAGATAGGATGTGTTAAAAGCCTAATATAATCAAATCATGTACCTTTCAATATCTTTTTAATAAATCACGTAATATATATTCTAATTAAAATCATATACAATTTTCAGTCCTTTATAAATAATTCCATATCAATTACATGATCTCAAAAACAATGCATACTCCATATTTTACTACTAATTCAAGACATTAAACTTTAGGGTAGTCACTAAATCTCTAATAATTCAAACATAAATATTAGGGCAGCCTCAAAACATGAACACAATTCAAATTAAGATAATTTAACTTAAATTGATTCTAACCTTCAATTAAGCAAGCTAATTGTTATTGTTGACAATCATTTGTACTTCCAAACACAATATAAGTATTACAAGATTAATAGAAACAAGTAAATAAGCATATTTCACAAGACTATCAATTTTGCTAGAAATTAGCTTACTTAGCTTGATTTTGGCTTCAAGTCTATCCCACTTGAGTTTTCATTCATACAAAAAACATACTAAAACATATAACCATTCAAGATACTCCAAATTCATCATAAGAAACATTGAAAAAGAATATACCTTTATTAAATTGGAACTAAACTTCAAAATTAACGGTTTTCAAGCTTAAATGGGTGGAAACTTGTTCTAGTTTGTGTTCTATGGATTCCTATGGATTGAATTCAATTTTTTGTGAGTATGAGAGTATAGAAATTTGGAAGAAACTTTGGAGAAGAAGGCTGGTCATTTTTGAGGAGCTTTCGCAAGAAAATATGGCTAAAATGACTTGTTTGACGTTTCAAAGAGAGATAAGCGGAGGGTTATAATTGGTTGACTCATGCTTGGTGCCATCTCATGCAAAGAGCCACGTTTATAGGCTAGGAAGATAACAAAAATTGATGCTTTGGTGTTATAATCAAGTGTAATGCGATTTAGAATGATTTCATGCAACCTAGTCAACCTACCAATCAAATTGCACCATTTTGTATATTTTTAGTTCTTAGCAAAATGTAATATTTTTCAAGTAAATATTTTATCACTTTAGAATGTAACAAGTATGGAATAATACAAATAATTCATTTCATGGTCATTCAACACATCAATCTTCCTTAATCGAGATACTGAGCTTTTCACTGCAAAAAGGGCACTTAAGGCATATGTTAAATCAAGAAACAAAAGTTTGATCACATATTTTATGTACTAATGTATGTTAAAGCATAACTGGAGCATATAGTAACAATTATTCATGTTCGTGCAATCATGATATTTGTATGCCATAATCCGTTAACGTGTATTGATTAGATGCATGTTCATGCAAAATGCTTATTATTGGATATGTAGAAGATAATTGGGCATTACAATCCTTCGTTCCTTATAAAAATTTCGTTCTCGAAATTTGACGTACCAAATATTTTCGGATACTTGCTCTGCATTTCTTCTTCTCTTTCTCACGTGGCCTCTTCTATAAAATGATTCGTCCACAATATTTTAACAAGCCGAATCTTTTTCGTTCTCAACTCTTTTTCCTTCCGATCCAGAATTTGCACTGGTTTCTCTTCATATGCTAAATTAGGAGTCAATTCCAACGGTTCATAACTCAACACATGAGAGGGGTTTGAAATGTACTTCCTCAACAGACACATGGAAAACATTGTGAACACTAGATAATGACGGAGGTAAGGCCACTTTATAAGCTTTGTCACAAACTCTTTCGAAAATCTTGAATAGGCCAACATATCTTGGGCTGAGTTTTTATTTCTTTCCAAATTTCATGACACCTTTAACTTTTAAGAATACATGATCCCCAACGGCAAACTGTAGATCTTTTCTCCGTTTATCTACTTAACTTTTCTGTTTACTTTGCGCGATCTTCATTCTCTCTCGTATCTTCTCCACTACCTTAGTTGTATGTTGAACTATTTTCGGACCAAGTAGGCTTCGTTCTCCAACTTCATCCTAATGAACTGGAGATCTACATTTCCTTCCATACAATGCTTCATAAGGTGCCATTCCAATTGTTGATTGGTAGCTATTATTATAAGTAAACTCCACTAATGGAAGCTTCGCATCCTAACTCCCTTGAAAATCTAACACACAAGCTCTTAACATATCATCTAATATCTGAATAACCCTCTCTGATTGCCCATCACTTTGTGGATGAAATGTTGTACTAAATGCAAGTTTCGTTCCCATGGCACTGTGTAAGCTCTTCCAAAATGTAGATGTATACTTAGGATCTCTGTCGGACGCTATTGAAACTGACACTCCATGTAACCTGACTATTTCTTTATTATATTGTTGAGCATACTGTTTCATATTATATGTAGATTTCACTGGAAGAAAATGAGCTGATTTAGTTAATCTATCAACAATAATCTATATGGAATTATACCCTTTTTAGTTCTAGGTAATCCAAGCACAATGTCCATTGTAATGTGCTACCATCTCCACTTTGGAATCAACAAAGGCTTCAACAACCCTGATGGTGTTTGATGTTCAATCTTAACTTGTTGACAAGTTAGACATTCAACCACAAATTTTGCTATATCTCTCTTCATTTTATGCCATCAATAATGCTGTTGTAAGTGCTTATACATTTTTATGCTACCTGGATGCACCGAGTAAGGAGTAGTATGAGTTTCTTTTAAAATGTCTCCTTTCATGGCTTTGTCAAACGGCGCACACAGTTTCCCTTTATATCGAATAATTCCATCATCGGTAACAGAGAAGTCTGGCCTCTTTCCGGCATCAATCATTCTTTTCAATCTACATAAATACATATCCACATTTTGACCTTTAATTCTATCTTAAGTGCAAGTTTCAACTCTAAGACTGACAATAAATACTTTTCCCTTTAGGTACAATTTCAAGCTCTAATCTCTGCAAATCCAGTAATATTGACTTTTTTATAACAAAAAGAGAGGACGTGGATTTTCTACTCAATGCATTTGCAACTACATTCACTTTATTAGGATGATTGTTGATCACGTAATTATAATCCTTCACAAGTTCTAATCGTCTTCTTTGTCTCATATTCACTTCCTTTTGGGTAAAAAAGTACTTCAAACTTTTGTGATCTGTGTAAATCTCATACTTCTCAACATACAAATAATGTCTCCAGATTTTCAAGGCAAAAACCACAGCAGCAAGTTCTAAATCATGGGTTGGATAATTCTTTTCATACTGCTTTAATGGCCTTGAAGCATAGGCAATAACCTTCCTATTATGCATCAAAACAACACCCAAACCATTTTTTGAAGCGTCGCTATACACCACGAAACCACCAGTTCCTGTTGGAATGGTAAGAACAATAGTTGTAGTCAATTTTTTGAAGCGTGTGCGGGTGATGTTAGAATAGGATATGAAAAACCATATGGAATAGAGGATCGGGTTTGCTCTTTGCCACCCATAATTACATAAAGTCTATTTTTATCAATTATTATAACAATCAATTCTTGTAGAATTAATTTTCCAAAAGCCTGGTCAAATGCACCCTTAATATCCTTATTTAGTCTTGCTCACCCTAAGTTTATATGCCTAAACAGTAATTATTCTTGCTCATTACCTAGCTAATTACACTGGCATTAGTCATATTATAATTTTGGGTGGTTATCCCCCACCACACGCACCACCCCCCACCCCCCCCCCCCAAAAAAAAAAGATGCTATAATATTTTGTATGCTGTACTATCATTGTAAAATGATAAGAATGTCCTCATTAATTACTTAATTAACAGGCAATTACTGCACACGAATACATAGTACTTGATCATGTTAGTGTGTAGAGCCAAAATCCACACCTCGTATCCCCCGTAAGTGTAAGTATAACCAAAAATATAATTGCTTTTACGGTACTGATGTCAGGATCAGAAGAAACTACAAGATATGCTCCTTGCTGAGAAAGAATCTATATATGGGTCTAAGCCAAGCCCCAGGAGAAGCAGCAGCTTTAGGAAGCCAAATGGATACCGAGCATATGGAAATGGATCAGTGACTCCCTCACCACGTCGAAACTCAGTTGGCAGTGCAACTCCTGAGCTCCTCACGCCACGTTCTTATTCTGGCCGCCAAAATGTGTATTTCAAGGAAATGAGAAGGCTTTCTACTGCTCCTTTAAACTTTGTCGCAATACCAAAAGAAGATACCATGTCGTTTTCTTCAGTTTGTGGTTCAGAGCCTGAGTCTCCTCCTCAAGGCTAAGTAAAACTTGGTGTGGTGAGTTGCATTAGTGTACTAGCAGCTTATAATACTTCTATTACTAATGTTTCATTGGGCGGCATACTATTACTAAATAATAGGATGTACGTCTTGGTTATGAGAAATAAAAGTTGCATATCTCGCCATTACTCAACATTGTAACTAATTGAAAAGTCTGAATGGTTATCCCTGATGGCATAGAAAAACAAGTAGTTTGAACTGTGTACGAACTGTACCCACAAGTATGCCAACAGTTGTGACATTTATTCCAGTCATTTTGTTCTTCAGAAAAATTTGACTTCTGGCATCTTAGTTGGCTTATTTCAGTTGAATTACTTTTGCAGATCTTGTATTCTTCAACGAATGTCAGGCATTGTGTAGAAGGGAATGGGTAGAGGCTTGTGAGTATAGGTGGAGATGTACACTATTGTGTGATAAAGGCGTTTCAGCAGAAAAATGGCGACTGACACTTAAACAACCTGCTTCTTGATGATAAGTTGAAGTATCAGGTGTTGGAAAGCTGAGATGCAGCATAATGTCGTTGATAGGACTAGCGAATTGCAAATATTGTGTTGAAATAGGAGTTAGTGACAATTTGTGCCACTTAATTTTCATGTAATTCACGTTTGCATGTATATATACTTGCTGTTGTGGCTGTGATTTGATGTAGCGACTTGATTTGTTTCTTGCATTTTAATGAGAGATTTTCAGATTAACTTGTTCACATGATGTCGTTTTGCATTGCATTTATTAATTTGGATGGAATCCCCTGAACTGTGGTTGATTAGAAAATCAGTAGCAACTAGCAATATGGAAAAACTGTTTGCCCACAGTTTCTCTTATTGAAAACAGTTTTAAAAGGGAAATGTATCGGGTGAGTGGTTAAAATGTATTGGATTGGTTTGGGGTGGGTTTGCAAAATTTGATATTTGGCCGATCTAAGATTTTTATGATGCAGAGAGAACATGAGGCTTGGAGGGTTGGATTTGTCAACTTATTTTATAATTTTAAAAATATAAAAAAGTTATTTAAAATAATATCATCATAATTTTATAAATATGAGAAAATAATTTGACAAAGAACTAATTTATAATTTTATATGTGCATGTTATTTAAAGCATAAATTATTTGTTAATTTCATTTTATTAATATAACTTATAAGAGTATTATTTTTATGTTTACATGTAAGTATACATGTAATATACACATAATTTGCATATAAATATAAAAACACATCACATAATATATACCTACTAAACAAAAAAAATAAAAATATATGAAATAATTTAATGGGTGGGTTAGATTCGAATTTGAAAACTAAACTCAAACTGATCTCTAGACCTGATTTCAAAACCCATTTCAAATGGGGTGGGTTATATAGTTCTGCATGTTTTGCAGTTAGCTCAACTTCTCTAATAGCAATTAATGTAATGTCATGCGTGAGTTGAATATTCTCAATTTTAAAAATTTTGCCCTCATATATGCAGATTTATTGGAATTCCTACTCAGCCTTGTGCTCACTCTTTAGCTGATTGTTTTCCTCAGTACGAAACTTTAGTCTTTTTCCTTTTACCTCAATCTTTTTTCCTTCTTTCTTTTCTCTTTCCCCCAGTGCAGTTTTCTAGAGGATAAGGACAATCCCTAGCAAATGTCCAGGCATCCTACAATTATAGCATAAGTTAGTCATCCATTTCATTTTGTGTTTAACTTCACTTACATGGATTTATCATTGCTTTTTGAGAGTTGAGGTTTATCCTTTGATTTCATAATTCTTCTTCATAAACTTTTTGAATTTCTACAAGAAGAGTGTCATATATTCATCACTCATCATGTCAGTGTCTTGTCACAAGACTTGGTTGCTACCAATAAAGTGGTCTTTTGTAATGATGTTGATGGCTCTTCTTTACTTCTTCTTCTCATCTCAAATTGATAAGCTTTTACGTCAGAGAAAAGCTTGTGTAAGCTCAATACAGGTAAAGTTCTTTAATTCCCTCATTGCAAGCGTCTTTATATCCCACTCCTTGGGCAGTGTTTTGATGACCTTGAACACTATTTCTGTGTTTGTATATTCCTTGTCCAACGAAGCAAGTTCACTGATGAGGTTAGTGTACCTCTCTTCCATCTCATCCGCAGTTCTTTTGGACTTCATTTTGAAGATTTCAAATTTCTTTACATCGAGAGAGAGTTTTTTTTTTCTTTTTTTTTATCGTCTGTTCTTTCACAATTATAGTAATTATTATTGAGTACAGTGGAAGCAATTGGTAATCCAAGATTTAATTTATTAGGAATATTTGGAAAATCACACTAATAGGATAACGACAAAAAATTGATATCGACAAAATATAAAATTACACAAAGATTTTTACGTGGTTCGATAAATCCGCCTATGTCCATGAAAGTTTCAGTTTTTCACTAGTAGAGAATTTTCTGGTATAAGAAAAATATACTTTTGAGTTTTGTGCCAAAACTCAAGAACAAAAGACTATTGTACAACCACTCTAATAGTTACCAAAAATACTCTCCCAGTCCCTTTGTATTGTCCCAAGAGAAAAAAATCTTAAGTATTTTCTCACACCTATCACAATTTGACTATCACAAATTGTTCTATCTAGATGTCTACACTTGCTCTTTATTTTTTCTCTCTATCTTGTATCGAAGCTATTTCTCTTGGATTGTTGTGTTTGTTTGGTGTGATTTTTGCAACTCCTCCTCTTGCCTTTTCCTTCTCAAGCCTTTTTATAGGCAAGAGGAGGGGACAAATGTTTGACACCTTGCCAAACATTTAAAAATGGGATTGGGAGCTTTCATTTCACATCCCTCTATTTTTTACTCTCTGTTTTTTTTTCTTTTTTTGTGTGTGGTGGACTCCAACAATTCTCCACCTCCACCCCAAAATACTTTTGTCCGCAAAACCAAAATACCAAAAATACAATTGGCCTTCAACGAATTCACTGCACATGTCAAATTAGTAAGGTTTTAACTCCACCTGATTTAAGTCGGCCAACACACACATGCAACCCAATCAACACCACTAGTTGACTGCCGAGAGGGATGACCTTGATCTATCCTCTCGCCCAATAGGATTTCCTTCACACCCGTTTGTTCCCTTAAAGTCTTCTGGTGCACTCCACTTCAAGTCATCATTTGAGGTCACCAGACGATACAAATTTCCACACTTCTCTCCTATCATTAGAATCCTTCCGCCACGTGTGACTTTTAGGACTCCACATTCAATTGAATACTTACAGCCCTTGGAATCTAATTGGCTCAAGAAAATTAAATTCCTTTCCATTTTTGGGACATATACCACACCACCCAAAGTACGATTCACTCCATTAACCATTTTAATTTTCACCACTCTAAATTCCATGATTCTACAAGTAGAACCATCACCCAAAGACAAAGTTTTTACCCTCTTCAATTAAAGTGAATTAAAATAATCTTTTCTAGAACACACATGCATTACACATCCCGAATCTAAAATCTATCCATTTTGAGAAGAAGTATCCATATATGTTGAGACTGTGAGAACATCTCCATCGTATATCTCTGCTATTGCCAAATTACTACTGCTACCTTCATCATCTCTGTTCTTCCTTCTATAAGGATAATTTCTGTTGAAGTGGCCCTCATCTTGGCATTCAAAGCAGACTTTGCCTTTTCCCATAGCCTTTGAACCTGACCTACTATTCACTAATCCATCACCAGATTTTCTCCCATTCCGATTCATACCCTAAGCAACCAAAACAGATTCTTGTCCCACCTCCTGGTTTGCCTTCATTTATTTTTCATGGGACAACAATGATACTTTTACATACTCTAGGTCCAGTGTATCTTTCCCGTACAACATCATCATCACTAGACCATTATATGAATCCGGGAGCGAGGTAAGAAATAAAAGGGTTTTATCTTCTTCCTCAATCTTCACATCAACTTTATGCAGTTGATCCACTAGTCCGTTAAACTGGTTCATGTGATCCATAAGATTCTCACCCTCCTGCATCTTCAGTCTATAGAATTGCCGCTTTAGAAGTAACTTTATGGATAATTTTTTTTGAAATACAAGTTCTCCAATTTTGCCCACAGTTTTGGGGCCGAATATTCACAATCATCATGCACAACATTATTGATAATGTTGTCTGCAATCAAAGCCAAATCGTGCCAACACAATGGGATTCCAAATCTTTCCATTATGTATCTTTCATACCTTTTGGTTTTTCCCCTTTCCCTTCAACACTACTGCTAGGCCCTGTTGAATTAGGAGATCCTCACCATTCTTTGCCAAAGAGTGAAATTCCCTTTGCCCTCAAATTGTTGCACCTTGAATGGATTTGCCATCAACACGCCATCCATCCTAATAACTCAAATCTCAATACTAGCCTCAACCAAATGACTTTGATACCACTTGATGGGCTCCAGAAGTAATTGGTAATCCGAGATTTAATTTATTAGGAATATCTGAAAAATCACAACAACACGATAATGATAAAAAAATGATATCGATAAAATATAAAATTACATAAAATTTTTTATGTGGTTCGAAAAATCCTCCTACGTTCACGAAAGTTCTAATTTTTCATTAATAGAGAATTTTTCGGTACAAGAAAAATACACCCTTGAGTTTTGTGCCAAAATTTAAGAACAAAAAACTCTTGTACAACCATTCTAATAGTTACCAAAAACACTCTCCCAATCCCTTTGTTTTGCCATAAGAGAAAAAACCCCAAGTGTTTTCCCACACCTATCATAATTTGACTCTCACAAATTGTTCTCCTTAGATATTTACACTTGCTCTCTATTTTTTCTCTCTATCTTGTATCCAAGCTATTTCTCTTGGATTGTTATGTTTGCTTGGTGTGATTTTTGCAACTCTTCCTCAAGCCTTTTTATAGGCAAGAGGAGGGGACAAATGTTTGGCACCTTCCAAACATTCAAAAATGGGGTTGGGGGGCTTTCATTTCACATCCCTTCATTTTTTACTCTCTTTTTCTTTTTCTTTGTGTGTGGTGGACTCTAACAATTATGTCATATCTCCTCTATTGTTTTGCATTTCTTTATCTTGCTCGACATTACTTCATCTATGGTCTTGATAAAAAATATGCCTGACCACATCAACAAAGTTAGCTTTTCTTTTATCAGTAGTAGTACACTCGGCCTTAGGCTTTGGCACATAATCATTAGCTCCAGTTATATCCACTTTGGTTATTTCGAATGAGTCTATGTTGAATAACAGACTCCATGGCTGCCAAATGTGCTTGCATGTAAATTTTCCAGTCATCGTATTCTTCAAGAGAAAACATTAGAACCTTAGGAAGAGCAATTATGTCAATGTTCTTCATATTTAAAAATTGTGCAAGTTGTTGTGGGTCACGATTCAAATCTCTTAGATTTGGAAACTAAAGTTTTAAGAATCAACCGTTGTGATACCATTTTTTTATCTGTACGAAAGGATCATTAGGGGTGAATAGACCTTTTAAAAAATTTCTTAAATTAAATAAAAAAATTTGCACACAGTTGGTGTTGGGTTTATGCGGTCTCGACATACGTTGCACAATATAAGTTTAAAATTTTCAAAAGCATTACACCAATAAGTAAAAATTAGTATTTCGAGCTTGTGGTGATTGGATCCATTATGGAATATAATACCCATGTGGGAAGTTTCAGTAGTTATAACTGAATATCTTCCTATTGTTGGTAATATGGGAAACGAATCAAGTCCTTACCTGGATGGATTAAAGGATTGATTTCCAAATCCCTTAGTTGGAACTCAATTTGCCTAGAGACCCAGGCATGCCTCTTCTAAACATATCCACACTTTGAATGTCTACTTGCAATCAAATCTATGCTAGTAGGAATTGATTCAATAATTCTATCATAGGGAATTAAGGTTTGGAACCTAGAAATAATAATTTTGTTGAATTAAGTACTTTATTTAATTCTAAATTCAACACTTAAATTAAGAATTAAATTAGGTGATAGAATAGTGAGACTAGATTGACGATTTTTGGGAGCAAAGGGGACAATTTCTTTAGCACTAGAAGAGACGTTTTTTTTCTCCAGAAAGGGGCTGAAAATTTAGTGGAAGGCAGATTAAATTATCCATCTAGCTGCACCCTTGAGGGCTTTTTTTTTATAAGCCTTCAAGCCCAATCCCAGTAGAACTAAAATTGTTCCTTATCTCCAACTCTTTCTAATAAAGTTCACATCTTATGTTAATTTTCTTAGATAGACTTCTCATCCTATGAGAACTCTTTATTCCTTTCATCTTCAAGAGTTGGATTCTTAATTCTATGAGAACTCTTTAACTTATCATCTTCAAGAGTTGGATTCTCAATCCAATTCCTGATGCGCCTTGATCTCCATCATCCCATACCTAATTGACTTAAACCTAATTGATAGGATCATAATTGATTATGATGGAATCATAATTAATTATGATTTAATTAGTTGGCATTAATTGACAACTTGTTATCTTGCACAAGAATTAATTAAATTTATTGATTTACCTTTTATGAATTAATTGTCTAGTTTATCTTGTGCAAATTTGGTTAGATTGCATTAATGGAAAAATTTAAAAATTCTATTTACAAAGATAAGTTGAGATCTTTTTCTAATAAGAAAATGATCTTGACATATCATGTATTATTCAATGTAACGTATGTAGACACTTTTGAAGTGAAGATTCGAACTTAATTGATGTTACATATAAACTCCAAAGATTGAAAAAGGAAGACACTCATTTGGAGAGAAGAAGTGCATGGCTTCAAGCTTTGAGAATTGCTCTCATTTTTATTCACTATTCGGGAAAAGAGGGTGAGCCTTTCGGGAGATTGGCGCAATTCTTTGGGAGAAGAATTTGAAGATCTTTGGGAGAAGGTCAGTCTACCATCTGAAGGGAGTTCAACAGTGCAGACTTAAAAATCGAGAGGATCTCACTGAAGTTTCACTAACTGATTTATTCAAGAACGACATCATTAGTAAAGAGGGAGTCTTTACATTTTGAATAAGTTCCATTATTATAATTGTAATATGAATTAGTGAAGTATTTATTGCAGGTGGTGGCCTTGTGCATGTAGAGTATATTTGTACTTGAATCACGTAAAATTTTTGTGTATCATTTACTTTACTATTCTATACTTGTTACAACAAACTGCATAATTGTTACAATAATTGAATCTGATTAACAAGTAAAGTTGATAATAACACTAAAACGCATCTAACAATTGGCATCAGGAGCTGGTCACTAGATATACATACATAGTGAGATTTTGGGAATTGATTTGTTTGACGTGCAGGAATGGACCATCTTCATGAAGGAGGATCAACCACTCAACTTCCACTATTAGAAGGCTCGAATTACTTATACTGAAAGGTAAAGATGCGAGCCTTTATTAAATCTGTGGATGAGTAAGCTTGACATGTTGTTATAATAGGCTGGAAACATCCTATGATGACAAATGAACAGAAAAAAGAGGTTCTTAAGCTAGAAGATCAATGGAACATTGAGGATGAGAAAGTTGCAAATTACAACTCAAAGGCCCTAAATGCAATTTTCAGTGTGGTTGATGATAATCAATTCAAATTGATTGCAACATGTGAGAGTGCAAAGGAGGCTTGGGAAATTCTCCAAATTGCCTATGAAGGAACTGCAACAGTGCGAATGTCAAAATTCCAAATTTTGGCCTCAAGATACGAAGATTATAGAATGGAGGAGAGTGAGACAATTACCACGTTTAATGTAAAGCTATATGACATAGCAAATGAAGCTCAAGTTCTTGGCAAAAAGTATTCACACTTTAAACTTATACAAAATGCCTTAAGGTCCCTACCAAAAAGATTTGCATACAAGGTCACTGCCATTGAAGAAGCCTGTGATATTGACAAAATAAAACTGGATAAGTTGATGGACTCCTTACAAACATTTGAATTGAATCTCAATCACTGTACGAGAGATAAAGAAAAAGTATTGCTTTCCAAGCTGAAGTTCCAAAATCAACATCTGAATCAGAGGACAACAATGGTATGTCAGAATCCTTGGCTCTTGTGGCAAAAAAATTTAGAAAATTTCTCAAAATGATGAATGAAAACTCAAATAAGCCAAAGTTTGGTAAGTCTTTCAATTCACAAAAGGATAAAACTAATTTTAATTCTTTTGATGATAGGAAAAACATAAGGATTCAATATCGTGAATATGAAGGGTTTGGACATATCCAAACAGAATGTACCAGTACCCTCAAATGGATGGGTAAGTCTTTGACTACTACACGGAGTGATGAGAAATTTGAAGGAAGTCAAGAAAATGATCATATGGTATTCACCTCCAAAATGATGAACAATCATTGTGAACATGTTGCAACAAATCAAAGGTATGTTCCAATAGTTCTGTATAATGCAACGTGTCTAACTTCATCTACTGCAATAAGTGAGAAGGATGTGCAGATTTCAGATTCAGAAACTAATCGTGATGAGGATGAGCCCAACATTGAGGAAATTCAGCAAACATACAACAAAATGTTTCAAAAGTGGCTTGAGATATGCAAAATCAACAAGTCACTTGAGGAACAAATTGTTGTACTAAACAAGGAAATTGAATTGATGAAAGTAGAAATACTTGAGTTTACGAATCTTCTTGTTGAAAAGGATAGAAAAATCCACGAAACTGAACTTGAACTACTTCACACTCAAAAGATGATGAAGCTTGATTCTGGTAACAAAAAACTAGATGAAATACTTTTCATTGGTAAACCATGCAGTGATCATCACGGGTTGTGATACACTAGTGAGTCTTCAACTTCAAAAATTATTTTTGTAAAGAAAACAAAACCTATTCAGTCCATATTTGATAAAAATAAAAAATCTATTTTTCAAAAGGCAAAGCCAAAAAGGTTTATTCCTATATGTCATTTTTGTAATCTGCCTAGACATATCCGACCAAGATGTTTTAGGTTTAAAAAGCTTTAAGGAATGGTATGCATTTTGGTTCACTTGCTTTCGCAATATTGCAACAAACCCTATTCCAATTCATGTGCAGTTGCTCAACAGTCACATGGGTTTGGCAAATTCTCTAAAACAAGACTTCTACTTGCATTCAATATCCAATCAATCATTAAATTAGGTAAATTTTTGAAAATCAAATATGTGGGCAGTTTCTCTTGCAACAGACAATTTCAAATTACTTCCGCATTTATTCAAATCTCTTATGATGCATTTCCATGCACATACAAATTCTTAATTTATGCCTATAAAAAGAAAATATCAAAATGCATGAATTTGAAACATAATAAAACGTGTAACATGTTTTAAAAAATCAAATCTTTATATCTCAAAATCCGAGAATCTTTTCAAATAATTATGCAAAAGAAAATTTTGATTACATCCCAAATTCATTTCCTCAAATATTTTGAGAGAGATTTCATGCAAATTTTTTCTCTTTTTTTTTTGTGTGTAAAATACTCTCTCTCATATTTTGAATTGGATTTAGCCAGTAAGTAGCTTTCACTCTATTTTAAGGGTAGCTCTTTTTCACATGAAAAATCATTTTCTTTAAATCATAAAATATAAGATAGATTTTTACATGACTAGCTCCACACCATTGGATATGTAGTTTTTTCTGTCAAAGGCCTCCAAATAAGCACAATATTAAGAAATATTTGATAGAACGTTTATCAAAATTTTAAAAAGCATTTGTGTTCTAATAAGATCCAGCAGACCAAGACTTCAAAATTTTGATCATTTAAAATACATGTTGAACAAATGCAAAATGATTAATGCAGTTCCTATCATGTTATGCAATATATGTTCTAACAACTATTGAATTGCTGCAACATGTATAGATGAAGATGTAAATAATATGGTTGCAACAAATTCCCTTTTTTTTTAATGCTCATGTAATTAGATCACATAGATTCCTAGAGATTTTCTCAAGGAATCAAAATGAAATGCATCTAGAGTTTTGGTAAATATATCAGCAAATTGTTTCTCTGGTGCAACATAGTTTATCACCATAGTTTTCTTTTCAACTAAATCCATAATTAAATGAAGATGAATATCTATATGCTTGATTCTTGAGTGTTGAACAGGGATTTTAGAAATATCAACGACACTTGAATTTTTACAAATATATGATTAGGAAAATGTAGACTCTCCAAACCTTTTGGTTGCTTAACAATTTTTTCTTTTCATTTTTAGGTTCAATTAAAGAGGTGAAACACACATACCTTAGCACATCTTTGTAACTTACCTTTGGCTTGTCCCTTGTTCGCATACTTTTAGTAAGCAAACCAATGATTTAATCAATAGGATGGTTCTTCTGAACTCTGATTGAAGGTTCCTTCTGAACTATTTCAATACTATCATCATTTTCTGTCCCCAGTCCAGTTTTATTTGTTGCAACATTATTTTCGATTGTTGCAACATCCTCCTCAGTGGTGACTTGAATATCATTCTATTTAGTTCTTTTCTTCCTCACTGAGTCTGAGAATTTTCTCTTCTTCTATTAGTCATGTAGAAACATGAAAATCATTAATGACAACATTTGAGGATTCCATGACAGTTTGGGTTTTCATGTTAAAAACACGATATGCCCTATATTCAAGGAATAACCGAGAAAAATTTCTCTATCACTCTTAGAATTAAATTTTCTTAATTACTCACGATCATTCAATACATAGCATGAACAACCAAAGATATAAAAATAGTTAAGATTAGGCTTTTCACCTTTCCAAATCTCATATGGGCTTTTCTTAGTACCTAGCATCAAATACACCCTATTGATGGTGTAACATGCATTGCTGATTGTTTCTGACCTAAAAATGGATGGCTACTCCTTTAAAATTTAACATTACCCTAGCTATCTTTTGAAGGGTTCTATTCTTCCTTTCCACCTCACCATTTTGTTGTGGTGTTTTTGCAATCGAAAATTCATGTGCAATTCTATATTTTTCATAAAAATTGGTGAAGACAACATTCTCAAATTCCTTACCAAGATCACTTTGAATTCTAACTATCTTACCAATATTGTTATTCTTTTCATTTACGAATTTTTTGCACAATTTTTTGAATACTTAAAAGGTATTCGATTTTTCTCTAATAAAATCTACCCAAGTAAGTCTAGAAAAATTGTCAACACACACAAACACATACCTCTTTTCTCCTAAACTTTTTACCTGCATAGATCCCATGAGGTCCATGTGGAGAAACTCTAGAGTACATAATGTACTGATGTGTTGCAACACTTTGTGTGTACCCTTTTTTTTTTCCAAGCTCACATGCACCACACACTCTTGGATTTTTATTTTTATTTTGTTCAGCTTTGGCACTCCTAGCATAGCTCCTATATTCATAATTTTAGTCAGATTCTTGAAATTCAAATGCCCTAATTTTAGGTGTCATAAATCAGTTTCATCAAATTTTATATTGTAACATTGCTTAAGGTTATTGCAACATATAACTGTTATCAGATGAATGAGCACCAGTTAACATGCACCTGTCAGTTTCATCAAATACCTGATATTTATTTTTATTAAACCTGACAAAGAGATTCTGATAACAAAGTTGGCTAATGCTGATCAGATTTGCCTTCAAACTTTCTACATAGAGCACATTCTTGAGTTTTGGTAGTCTTTTAACATTGAGTTTCCTTTTCCAAGTACAGTCCCTTTTCACCATCTCCAAAGATAGCATGTCCTTTATTCATACTTTGATAGACTTTCAATTTTTTCTTGTCACCTGTTATATGTTTAGAACATCCGCTATCAAAATACCAAGTATCATCAGTACAGGCTTTTAAAGAAATATCTGCAAGAGTTATATTGATCATTTGATGAATCACTCTAAAGCCCTACGTCTAGTATTCATCATGCCTTGACCAAGAACTTCAGGATCAAGGACTATGAAAATATAGAAGATTCTTCTATTCTACCAAATAGGTTACGGATTCTTTATTGGCTACTCATTGACCTCCATACACGAAGATCATACACCCAACGTAAGCCCCTTATTATTATCATGTAATCAAGAAATGCATCAAAGTGTATGATGTCGTGCACAAGGCCACCATGGTGCCTCCAGTCAAAGGGCTAATTAATGCACTATCTTAATTTGAAAAATTTCATTCGACAAACAATGCTTTCCAATTGAGAAATTCCTAGTGAGTCGTTCAGTGTACTCATTTCATAACAAGCACCCATATACATGCACTAGCATCCCTATGCTAATATTTATGGAATGAGACATTCTCTTTTCGAGTATGCATCGTGTGTGCAAGTCTATCGGGCTTATCGATGTCCCATCTCAATTAACCCCCGACTTGAAACATGTTTAAGATCAAAACCATAAAGACCATAATCCTAATTTCTCTCTTCACTTATGTTTTTCTCTATTTCTTCTTTGACCAACAGTGTGCTTTGTTTCCTTTGCCTTTCATCTTTCAGATCTTAATCATGGGGAAAACTAAAGGAGCTGGAGGAACTTAAGGACGCTAGTCAACAGAAACTGTTCTATCAAGCCAAGGAAAAAAAGATAACTTCCCTATTGGCGTCTCTCCATGCCTCCCCTCTGGTTGTTTCCAAGGATTCAAGTGATGATGATGATGAGCATTCAACTAAGGATGATTCTCCTTCGCCATAGTTTGGTCAATAAGGGGGAGTAGATACTACTAGAACTTCTGCTTACTACTGGAATTTTTGTTGCTGCTGCAATAGCTGGATTTGATGTTGTACCAACTGATGATGATAATGCTAAGAATGAATAATCTGGTGCTGACACTGAAGCAGAAGAACTAACTACTGGAGAGGATGATGACTCTGATGTTTAATAACTAAATGATTTCTTGGTGGGGATGTGCTGAAGTATTTATTTGCTTTTAATTGCTTCAGCTTAATATTTATCTATCAATGTTTTGACATAATTTGAACTTTGATTTACATTCAATACATTCTATTTTTGGTCTTTTGAATATCTCTATCTCATCTGTAGGGGAAGTTTTGTTACTGTTGCAACAATCACGTATTTGTTCTAACAAATTTTGACTGATTAACAATTCCTACAGATTTGATGTATTTAGGGGGAATTGTTAGGTTTTGACCAATCAATACTAAAGGAGGAGATTGATAGGATCATAATCAATACTAAAGGGATTTCAGTATTGAAAGCAGTTCAACAGTGTAGACTTAAAAGTCGAGGGGATCTCGCTGAAGTTTCACTGATTGATTTGTTCAAAAACGAAGTCATTAGTAAAGATAGAGTCTTTATATTTTGAATAAGTTTCATTATTGTAACTGTAATATGAATTAGTGAAGTATTCATTGCATGTGGTGGCCTCGTGTATGTAGAGTACATTTGTACTTGAATTACGTAAAAAATTTGTGTGTCATTTACTTTACTATTCTATACTTGTTGCAACAAACTGCATAATTGTTACAATAATTGAATCTGATTAACAAATAAAGTTAGTAATAATACTAAAACAAATCTAACACTAATTAATTAATTAGGCCTAATTTAGTTGATTCAATCATGTAAATTAATTCATTCCATGATTAAAATTGGGCCATCATAATTAATTAATCAAATTAATTTATTATTTATTCTAATTGGGTTTTCTAATCTATAAATTAACTGAATTAATTTCAACACCTAAATTAATTGAAGCTCAATTGATTAATTATATTAATTAATTTAAACTAAGTTTATATGTGACCCTTTAGGTTCTCCAATAAACTAGTAGTGGGCTCATGACTCTTGTGACTTAATTGAACAACAAATTATTCCTATTAATTAATTCAATTAATTAATACTCTTGAAATTAATTCACGAATTTTGATAACACACAAATCATGATTAGCGTCTACAAACACGCCATGAAGACCTACATATAGATGAAATAGCAAACCTTTACAATTACGAATACCATTTAAGTATGTTCTTTTCGTCAACTAATCTCTGATTGAGCCCAATAAATTATTAGTCAATACCCTAATAGTTCATTACTCTGATTTTGTAATAATATGATTGATATGCAGGAATAGAGTGAGAATGGAATGGACATTCCCAAGTCCATTCCTAAACACATGATTCGTATAGTTTAGTATTAAAAATACCCATTCTCAAAAGAATCACTATTCCTAAAAGCATGGGTAATGCCATTCCCTCCCTTCCCATAGGTTTAGTTATTTCCTATCAGTCAGGAATGAACTTATATTTACATTTAACAAAATTATTCTCTTAAACTAAACAAAAATATTTGATAAATTTTAGGAATGACATCGAGTCGAGTCGATTTTGCCAAAATACGACCCCTCAAAGATTTTATGGATCCAAACTCAAACTCATCCCAAACCCAACAGTCAGTGGGTTGGACCCATTAGACATGATTTATAATTTTAAAAATAGTAAAAATATTTTTTAAAAAATAATATAACCACAACTTTCTAATTATGAGAAAATATATTATCAATAAATAAATAATTAATTAACTTATATATACATGTTTTAATTCTTAAAAAATTAATTTTTTTAAATATACTTGTTACTTTTATATATTTAACTCTTTACTAATTTTATATTACTATTTTAATTTATAAGAGTACTTTATTTATATTTTTTTATGAGTATATATATATGTATAAATATACACCACATAAATACATACATAATAAACAAAAAAAATATATGCAACGTTTTAAGGGATTGAGGTCAGGTGTTAAAACTAAAACTTGAAACCCGCATCGAGATTCATTTTTGGTTTCAAAACTTTCTCTAACGAGGTGGGTTCAGAACGATTCGAGTTTTACTTAAACCCATTATATCCCTAATAAAATTGAACCAACAAAAAAAAAATTATTTTTCTGCATCGTTTTTTTCAACTCTTTATCTCAATTCAGTCAATAATAATAAAAAAATATAAAGTAATATTTTTTTATTGGTTTAAAAAAAAAGTATTTATATTAGTGTGAGATTTAATCTATATATAAATATAAATATATATTAACACCAACTAAAATTATAACAAACCCACTATTCACAATATATCAAATAATAATTTTATTCTAAAAATTTTCTTCTGAAGGGTAATTTAATCATAAAAAATAATATTATTTAATTTCTACTATTTATTTCTAATTACCAACTATGAGATTGAAATCCAACAAGGAATGATGATTCCATTCTTTCCTTATTCTTTATACATACCAACTGTGAGAAGTATTATATTCATATCATTCATTTTTTATCATCATTCTATTCCTAATTTCATTAAATTCTTAATTTCATTCAATTCCTATTTAATTCCATTCATTTATCCCAATCGCCCCTTAATAGTTCAATAACTATGTATGGAGTTAGGGCATAAGCTAGTATCATCGTTTAAAATAATTTTTTTTCTTAATAGTCTTTGTTTTTTTCCAACACTCATCACGAGTGATGATACCTGTCCTCATCTCTTATAGATAGGTCAGGGATTCGAATTCTGGCCATTTCTTCCTTTCCTTTGTTTTTAGGGTTTGAACTAAAAAAAATATTTCTAACAATCCCCTGGAGGACGAGCCATGATAACTTGTTAGTAAGTATAAATGAGTTAGAGATACTTGATCGGGGAATTGAGAAACCAACCATTATTATCTTTTATTTAAAAAAAAATTCCTAACGGTCTCCTAAATACAATTTTAGAGAAAAAACTAAAGAAAAAAAAGTGATGCTCGAAAATTCTCTCTCGAACCCTCCTCCAAGCTCTTGTACTGAACCACTGACCCTCCTCCTCCACCATTAAAGCTACCGGATTCAACCACTACCAGCTCCTTCACTGCAGTTCTTTGTGGAGGAACGACAACAACCCATCCCTCGATTCAAGACTCTCGTACTTCTAAGAAACAATTTAGTGATTTGAAAGGTGAAGTATATAGGATCCATTCTTTGTATAGAGGTAAACCTTCATACAATTTTCGATTGAGGAAAATACTTCCATGGCTGCTCAATTTCAATTCGGTCTTGCGGGGAAAATTTCCCAAGGTTGCCCGAATTTGAAGGTTTACAATCGAAATTTGCTTATTTTGGTTTAAAAGGAGCTTATACAATAGGTGTGATTAACCTCAAGCATATTCGCATTGAACTTACTTGTGAGGAAGATTTCACATGTCTATGGGGTAAGCAATTTTTTTTTTAAGATGGATTCCCTATGAGGGTTTTCAATTGGACTCTGGAGTTTGATTCAAAGATTTGAATTGTTAATTATTCCTTTAAGGATTCGATTTTCTGAATTACCCGTTCATCTATTCGATAAACAAGGCCTACACGGTATTGTTTCTTTGATTGGGAAGTCCTTAAAGATTGATGAACTAATAGCTGCTTGATCTAGGCCTAGCATGGCTAGAGTCTGTATTGAATATGACTTGTTGAAGGTTAAGGAATAATAAATTTTTATTGGTTACGGTGATTACGTGTTTAAGTAGAAAGTCATTTACGAGAATTGCCCTCAATACTGTTCCAAGTGTCTCCATCTTGGTCAAAATATTAATATATATTTTAATGATGAATATAGTAAGAAAATTGCTTTACAAGATTCTAAGAAAAAAGAATTGGAGGTTACTAGGAAATCTGCCGAGCAAGGGAAAAGGAAAAAAATGATTTTCCAACAAGGTATGAGTTCATCCAAGTAGGTTGTTGGAGTGGATGGGGTGCTGTCTAAATTTGTTTGGGTGGAGAAAAATTCAGTTACAGCATTAATAGCAACCAAATTCATCCAGTTGCAAATTCTAATGTGAAGGTCAGGGTTTCAGCTTCCAATATTCCATGTGGTGCTGCTCAATCTGCTCAGGGAATTTCTACCATGGTTCCGGATTCTATTATACAATCTAAGGCTCTCGTTTGTGCTGTTAAAAATATTGCAACATTAATGGCAGCAAGTAATTCAGATGCTAGGGTTACTGATACCAGTAACCCTAATCATATGACCATGAAACAGATCATATTGATGAGGCTATTATTAATTCCATTGCTGTTGCGAATGTGGAGGGAATTACTGCTTAAGATGTTTCGATCTCAACAGCTGCAATCGGTGATCCTCCTGTCTGTGATATTAATTGTGAATTGAACAAAGCTTCTGGTTCTAAATTAGAATCATATGCCGACAATCAACATAATTTCAAGGATTCCAAAGATGACTGTAACCGTGTTGATGGGGAAGGAGTAGCTATTGAATTACTTTGAGATCATGGTGATGAATTAATCCAGGATGATGTTACTGCTTTATTGGCTTGGTGCATCTTATGATAATCTAGAGCTTCTCGCTGATTATGATGAAAGGAAAAAATGAAAAGGTAAAAATGTTGTAAGATCTCATTCCCAAGTCCCTAAGATGATGACCCTATCCAGATTATTAACTTTAGATTCTTCCTCTCAATTTTAGTTTCTATGAATTGGATTTTTTGGAACATTCGAGGTGTAGGGAATAATGATTCTCAACATATTTTGCATCGTATGTGTATCAAGAATCATCAAATTGTTTGTAGCACCTTCATCTATGCTAAATGCACCAAGGAGGAACGTCGGGACCTATGGGATGGACTCCTTCAATTGAATATGCCAAATTAGCCTTAGATGGTAGCCGGTAATTTAATGTCGTCTTACACGCTAATTGTTTACTTCGGGCTATTGAGTAATACTAATTGATTGTGCTGTTAGGTTTGCTATAATCGCAGGGGTATACGCAGTGAAAAATTAAAATTTTATCAAACATAAATTTAACCCATTTGATTCAAAAGCGATTTTAACGAACGCGCTTATTCAAGTAAATATAAAATTCGGATTATACCTTCTGTGCACTCCGATTGTTGTAGGAAATGAATCAATCAATTGCTTATCCTCGACTTTCAAAACTCGAAGAGATTCAAGTGTCTCCCTACTATCAGATTCACAATACGGAAGAACAATACCAATCAAAAGGATTTGGTATTATCCTTTTAATTGTTTACTAATTTAGAACCGAAGTAAATTTTTAATAATAATAAAGATTAATTTTTTAAGTTTTTGAAACTATATTATGAAGAGAATAACAAGAAATTGATTTTCTTTTAAAAAACAAGAAAATCAAGATTACAAGAAAATACATTTTTTTGTTTTTTCTTTTCTTGGAGAGAAAAATAGAAGATTTAAACAAAATAATTTTCGCTTAATTTGCTGAATTAATTATGTAATTTTCGTCCATAAGTATTTATAGGGCTAAAAATTTAATTATTCTCCAACTTTTGGAGAGTTTGACAATTTTGAACTAATTCAAAGTTTTATTTTGGAAGGATTCCAAATCTTCTAAAAACTGTACTCTTTTCTCTCTCCTATTATATGTGGATTAATTTGAGACTACATTAATCATCAAAATTGTCTACATACATTGTTGATATTAATTTGAACTCTTCAAATAATATCAAGATAGATATATATCATATATATACTATAATTATATTTATATATAAATTAAATCTTAGTGGTCGATTTTATCCCATAAAATCGATCATGATATTAATTAAATAAATCACATTTATTTAATTTATTCTCTTCATATTTTAGTGGGCTTCTTAAGTGGTGCACATTAATTTTTAGGTTTGGATTAAAAAATCTACGAATCAATCCAATTGATTCAATCTCAATTTAATTAATCCAATTGATTAATTTAATTTACTCCAATTGGACTTTCTAATTAAATTAAGTCAAATTAAATAATTCAATTACTTAATTGAATAATTTAATTTAATCATTAAATTAAATAGAACTTTTAATTAATTAATTAATCAATTAGTATTAATTAATTAATTTTCAACCATTAGATAAATTCTAAAATTATAAATGTTACTTTCTATAAAGATGTGTGACCCTCTTAGATTCACCATTAACCTAGTAGTGGGTTTGTAATATTTGCAACTTATGAATAACAATTATTTCAATTAATTAATTCACTTGAAATCAACTCCTTAATTCCAAGAACTTAAGTATTCATGAAAACACCTACCAAGTAATCATGGCAAACTAGTTTTAAGTGAAATAATGAGTAAACCTATTTCAGTTGCGAGTACCATGCACATACGATCCTTTCATCAACTAATCTCTCAATTGAATCTAGGGCATGGATTGTAAGTCGAAACCCTAAATGATTAAATAACTATGATTCCACTTCAAGTTCCAATGATTCTTGAAGAATCACGATTCATCCTGCCTTGGCCAAGGTGTTTGAATCACGAATTATGAAAACATAGGAGATTTCCTTATTTAAAAAGACAAGTGTCGAATTCTATATTAGCCACTGACAAATCTCTATGCACATCAGTGCAACACCCAACATACCCCATTTGTGATTGTCAAGCAATACAAAACCTCCATGCAGGATGTACACAAGACTACCATCATGCCTTAAGTCCGAGAACTAGCCGTGTACTATCGCAACATAAAAATTCTTATTTTGACAGGCAAAACCTCCAACTAAGAATTTTTTAAAGGTCATGTTCGGTGTACTTGTTCCCTAACAAGCACCCATATATATGCACTTGCATCTCTACACTAATACCAATAGAATGTGATATCCTCGTCTCACGAGCATGCATCATATGTGTAAGTCTTACTGAGTGATTTGATATCCCATCTCAAAAAACTTTCGACTCGAAACTTATTTAAGACTAAAGTCTTAGCAGCATGTTCCGTGATCACTGTCATATGCGCGACGATGCCCCGTAGCTAAATTTGGTTTAAGGACTTTATATAATGTGTAGAAATAAAAGATACAAGATATAAGATAAATAAATTAATATGATTCTCAATAAGATTGTTTTTGCAAAAGAAAAAGAGTATAATACACCAAATCTAATTGTGACATTAGACATCATTCTCTAACAATGTACCACTTGCCCTAGCTCCAATTGCCCATATATCTAAGGTCCATCTTCTCAATATGTTCGTAGAATATCTTTTGTGCTAAAGGCTTAGTAAGTGGGTCTGCTACATTTTCTGCTGAGGCAACTCAATCCACAATGACGTCGCCTCTACCAATGATCTCTCTAATCAAGTGATATCGTCTCATTATGTGCTTGGATCTTTGATGAGATCTTGGCTCATTTGCTTGCGCAATGGCTCCATTATTATCACAATAAATCATAACTAGATTAATAACGGATGGAACTACACTTAACCCTTGGATGAAGTTTCTAATCTAAACAGCTTATTTTGCTGCATTCGATGCAATAATATATTCAGTTTCGATGGTAGAGTTTGCAGTCGTCTCTTGCTTGGAACTCTTTCAACTAACCGCACCACCATTCCGGATGAATATGTATTCAAACATAGACTTTGAGTTATCTATATCGGACTGAAAACTAAAGTCTGTATATTCCTCCAATTTTAATTCTCCATTACCGTATATCAGAGAGATATCTTTAGTCTTTCTCAAGTACTTGAGGATCATCTTAACAACTTTCCAGTATTCTTCTCCTAGATTGGACTGATATCTACTCGTGACACTCAGAGCATGTGCTATATCAGACATTGTATATAACATTGCATACATTATGCTCCTTATTGCAGAAGCATAAGGTATGCGAGCCATCCTTTCTCTCTCTTCAAGTGTCTTGGGAGACATAACCTTAGGGAATGAAACCACATAACTCATAGGCAGGAATCCTCTATTGGATTCCTCCATGCTAAACCTTTTTAGCACTTTGTCTGTGTACATAGACTGGGATAGTTCGATCATCCCTATGATAAAAGATGCATCTCTCAAGTCCTTTATGGAAAACTGATTAGATAACCAAGTCCTCGTTGATTGCAACATCCCTACATCATTCTCAATGAGTAGGATGTCATCAACGTAGAGCACAACAAACGTAACTGCACTCCCACTAACCTTGTTGTAGACACATGGTTCATTTGGGTTCTTATGAAAGTCAAATATTTTGATCGTTTCATCAAACCAGATGTTCCAACTCCTCGAAATTTATTTGAGTCCATAAATGGATCTCTGGAGCTTGCAAATCTTTTGCTCACTCCCACTAGAAATGAAACTTTCTGCCTATTTTATATAGATCTCTTCCTTAATATTTTCATTAAGAAAAGTAGTCTTCACATCTATTTGTCATATCTCATAGTCATAATATGCAGATATGACCAGCAATATCTGTATGGATTTAAGCATCGCTATTGGCGAAATTTTTTCCTCATAATCAATTCGTTGTTTTTGAGTATAACTTTTTGCTATCAATTGTGGCTTATAGGTTGCTACCTCTCTATCTACTCCAAGCTTCCACTTGTAGACTCATTTACAGCCAATGGGAACAATTCCTTGTAGTAGGTCCACCAAGGTCCATACCTTGTTAGAGTACATAGAGTTCATCTCGGATTGCATAACTTCTTGCCACTTCTCTGAGTCAATGTCAGACGTCACCTCTCCACAGCTTCTTGGATCATTATCCAAGGGGAGTCCCTCTTCTTTGTTCTCTAATAACAAGCTGTACCTCTTAGGTACCCTTGAGACCCTTTCGGATTTTCGAAGAGGTTGTGTCTCAAAGGGTCCACCATTAGCTGGAGTACCATGTACTACGTCGGTTGGGGTGTTATGTGGTTTTTGAACCTCTTCAAGTTCTACGACATTGCTATTTCCATCTGAAAGAAATTCTTCTTCAAGGAAGGTATCATTCCTTGAAACAAACACCTTTTGTTCCATGGCATCATAGAAATAGTATCCAATAGACTTCTTTGGATACTCCACAAACTTGCATAAGCTGGATCTCATATCCAACTTATCTCCCACTAGCTGCTTCACATAAGCAGCACACCCCCATACCCTAAGGTATTTATAGAAAGGTGTCTTTCCACATCACATCTCATATGGTGTTTTGAGCACGACTTTATATGACGCCCTATTTAATAGGTATGCCGCCGTTTCCAAGGCATAGCCCCAGAAAGAAAGAGGCAATGAAGTGAATCTCATCATAGATCGAACTATGTCCACTAAGGTTCGATTCCTATGTTCCGCAACTTCATTGAGTTGGGGAGTAGCAGAAGGAGTTCACTGTGAGAGAATCCTATTCTCTTTTAGATAGTCTAAAAATTCTATGCTTAAGCATTCATCTCCTCGATTAGATCGAAGAGTTTTTATACTTAATCCAGTTTGTTACTCTACTTTAATTCTGAATTCTTTGAACTTTTTAAATACTTCAGATTTGTACCTTAAAAGGTACACATAACCATACCTAGAGAAGTCATTGGTAAAGGTTAAGAAGTAGTTATAGTTTCCATGGGCACTAACATTTAGTGGCCTACATACATCTGTATGGATCAAATCCAATAGATGCTTAGCTCGCTCCATTTGTCCAACAAATGGAGATTTAATCATCTTTCTTTTGAGGCAGGATTCACATGCTGGCAGTTCTTGCTCTTTCTTTAGATCAAGCAATTTTGCCAATTTGTTAATCATTTTATGATAAATATGTCATAATCTTGTGTGCCACAGGCTCATGGAACTATGATTATCAATTTTTTTTATTTTGTTGAATTGTGAAAATGGGGTTATGGGCAGTAACAATATATAAACAATTCGTCAAAGAATCCGAATAGATAAAATCAAAGCGTTTGAAAATAGAACAATTTCCATTCTCAATAGTAAATCTAAAATCTTATCTATCCAAAACTGGAATAGAGATAATGTTCTTAATAATATCCAGAACAAAAAGATAATTGTTTAAAACTATTACATAACTAATCTCTAAAGCTAGATTAACGGTCCCTATAGCTAATGCAACAACTCTTGCTCCATTTCCCATCCTAAGGACCGTCTCTCCTCCATCCAACTTCTTACTTCTTGTTATAATCAGCAAATTATTGCAGATATGTGAGCTACAATCCGTATCTAATACCCAATAAGCATTGTTAACAGACAAGTTAATTTCAACAAAATATATACTTGAACGCTTCAGGTTTGGAAGATTCTCCTTGCAATTCCTCTTCCAATATCCTAGTTTGCTGAAGTAATAGCACTTATCATTGGCTTGAGAAGAAATCTTCTTGACACCGCCATTTGCCTTCAGCTTGTTGGGTTTAGAGAAACCCTTTCCTTTCTTCTTTCATTTCTTGAGCTTTTTAGCCTTTGATCCGAAAGAAGATCCAACAAGCAGAACTGGTTTGTCTTTTTTCATGGTGGACTCAGCCATCTTTGACATATTCACAAGCTTAGTGAGACTAGTCTTCATGTTGTGCATGTTAAAGTTGACAACAAAGGTGTCAAATGGAGGCAGGGACTGCAGTAGAAGGTCCGTATAGAGTTCATTCTCCACAACAACTCCATGGGATGCTAACCTTTCAATGAGGGCTATCATCTTCAATCCATGATCATGGATTGAAGAGCCCTCAGTCATACGACATCTGAAAAACTCTTTTGAGATATGATATCTCGTCTATCGAGTTCTTTCACCATATAATAATTGTAAGTGAATGAGGATCCC
The DNA here is from genome assembly GCA_019321725.1 of Paulownia fortunei. NCBI lineage: Eukaryota > Viridiplantae > Streptophyta > Magnoliopsida > Lamiales > Paulowniaceae > Paulownia > Paulownia fortunei. The sequence goes on from CM033121.1 coordinate 16,011,082, forward strand.
ATAAGCAGTATCTTGATCCTCATTATACCTCTACAATTCATTTGACATCGATGCCAACATGTAGCATCGAGCTTGCAGATTGTCATCAACATGATGTAAGTAATTTGCATGATCCTCTGATGTAACATCCTTCGGTGGAATCAAAGGAGGCACAGTGTCGAGGACATATGCCCCTTTCTCCGACTAAAGAACTATTTTTAGGTTTCTTAGCCAATCGACAAAGTTAGGTCCAATTAATTTATTTTATTCAAGGATTGTTGCAAGCGGATTCTTTGCCATTTTAGTAGAATAATCTACAAAACATGCATGAAGCAGAAAATGAGTAAACTATGGGAAAACATATTCATTTAATATAAGGTCTTTAATACTAAATGTCTTCCACTATTTTCTTCGAATTCAATCACCCCTAATGGAATTTCTGGAAATGAAATTTCCTAGTGAGCTTGAGGTCCAATGGAAATATTTCACACCCCAATTTTATGAGCCCATGAAATATTTCTATCGGTAGTCAACTCTTTGATGATTGTATCGCTATACAACCCTCAAGTTTGTTTTGCCTTACCTCTTCCTATATACCTCAATTTTATGAGCCCATATGATACTAAGTATTAAACAATAGCCATCAAATATTCCTGTAGATAGAGCATCGAGATGTTCCACAACTCAAGTGTGGTAGCAGTTGTCATGTCTTTGTCTTTGATGGTAGGCATGGATCGATAAGTCCTACCTAAATTATTTAAATTAGGTTGGTTATTTAATACATGACATCATAATATCATTATGCAAGCATAAAAGCATTAAATAAAATCCTAAGCATGCATCTAATACACACTTAAATAAATGGATGATCATGAACCAGTCCTATTCGGTCCATTTGAGCCAAAAATGGACATAAGGCAAGTTTAAGGATAATAAAATAGAATAGAACCTATTCTATTACATAATTGTATCCCATACAAATATGGGCCTTCTTTGGAACCTTCTTCTTGATTCTCCTTTATCTTCCAAAGAAAAAGAAAAAAATTTCACCATCTATTCTACTCTCTTTACATAAAATAAAATAACTTACATAGATGGAATAAGAGGCTCATAGGCCCCATTTTAAACCTCAAAAACATTAAATAAAATCAATCACATTGGTCCAATGGCTCATGATCATCCCATACATACTAATAATTAACATCATATTTAATTATCAAAATATGTAAATTTACCTAATTGTTAAACGCAATTTTTAACTTGGTATAATTTTTAATTGCTTGAAAAATAATTTTTTAGACATTATTAAAATTAACATTTAATTTTAATATTCTGGAAAATAAAAAAAATAAAAAATAAAAAATAAAAAATAAAAAGAAACCTATCGGGCGTGCATCGGGCCCACTGCCAGCCGCTTAGTGCCAAGTACCAATGCCCACTGTCGGGTGCCTGCGCGCATGTAGCTGTTAGGTGTCTGACACCCAACAACCCATTTCTTCACATTTTTTTATATTTACATAATTTAAATAAGAAATTAAAATTATTCGAATTAAAAATCGCTGAAACTATGCACAATCAAATTTTACATAATTAATATGAATTTAAATAATTTTAAAATATGCATTCATAAATTCAAAATTCACTGAATAAGCTAATCTCTCAATTGAATTTAGGGCATGGATTATGAGTCGAAACCCTAAATGATTCAATAACTGTGATCCCAATTCAAGTTTTGATGATTCTTGATGAATCATGATTCTTCCTGCCTTGGCCAAAGTTTTTGAATCACAAACTATAAAAATACAGGAGATTCTCTAGTTTAAAAAGACAAGTTTCGAATTCTATATTGGCCACTGAAAAACCTCTATATACACCAGTATAAGACCCACCATACCCCCTTTGTGATTATCAAGCAATCAGAAGATATATCAAAGTGTTGCAGGATGCAAATAAGGCTACCATCGTGGCTCAAGTCTGAAAACTAGCCATGTGTGCTATCGCACAATAGAAATTCTTATTTCGATAGGTAAAGCCTCTAGCTAAAAATTTCTTGCGGGCCATGTTCGGTGTACTTGTTTCCTAACAAGCACCTACATATATGCACTTGCATCTCTATGTTAATGCCAATGGAATGCGACATCCTCATCTCGCGAGCACGCATCGTATGTGCGAGTCCTACTAAGCTATTTGATGTCCCATCTAAAAAAACTCTCGACTCAAAAACTTATTTAAGACCAAAACCTTAGAGGCCTTGATAAGTGCATATTTTGATATATTTTTATATAAAATTCTTTATACTTTTCTTGCTAATATTATTATTTTATTAATATTTTGTGTTAGGGAATCGATGAATACAAAAGGATCAAAAGAAGCATGTTTCCAGACTGCACATTGTGCATTTTTGTATTTTGAGCATAATTTCATGATCAAAAGCCCTATGGACCTGAATCTTACTTCATTTGAAATCAAAGAGATAGAACTAGAACATTTCTATTGGATGATCAGCCTAATTTAGTCTTTATTATAGCAGAAAGTTCATCCAAATGGTTGCACAAAATGGATCACCAAAATTCGGATCTGAACTCTAGTATTGACTTATTTGACCAATTGGGTCATATCCCTTAAGGCCAAATTTATTTTGGGCTGAAATTTGGACATGTTGTACAAAAGAGTAAATAAATAAGTTTCTAGAAGACACAATAGTGAGAAAATGTGTCAAAATAGTTAAAACAAGGTTGCAATGTGCTACTACCGTTAATGGATGGCTCTTGGACATGATTTGGTAATTTGACCATATCTCCCTCATCCAACAACCAAATTTGACAAATGATATATGAAAATATATAAATACCGAAAGATATACAACTTTTGTTCTTTACTCATCATCAAAATCAGGCTGTATCTAAGTTAAAAATGCAATTCAATTTGGTAGGTGAGAATTTTGAGGACTTGGTGTAACAACTTATCAACTCTTGGCAAGAAACATACCACTTGATTAACTCCTCCATTATTTGTTTGGCCTCTATCATACTTCAAGTACTATAAATAGGCCATGTATTAAACTTGTAAGAGAGGGGGGGATAGAGGGTTTCTTTAGGCTAAGTTTTCTAGTATGTATGTTTTCTAGTAATGTAAGTTTTCTAGTAGTAATAGAAATGCATTCTCTAGTTCTATTCTATTTATAGTCTTTCCTACTTTTATTATATCTTTCTTAATTTCATTTTGTTGAGGAAAAAGGGTGAACCTCTTGATGGAAGATGATGAATGATTATTAGGGTAGAAAATATTTAAGTATGTTGTATTATTATTTTTAGTTTTGATCTAAACCCTACTTGTTTTGTGATGATTCTTGATTTATGTATCTCTAATGGTACAATAATACTTGGGTTTATTTAGCTTATTATACGATTTTACCCCACCGACTGCTAATGTGAAATCTTGATTTGTTGTTGATAAAGATGTGCATAAATGCTTGATCCCATAAATAAATATTAGCGTTAAGAGAAAATTTGAAATAATAAGACAATATCTTGATTACCTTATTACATGAGCTATTTGAAAATATCTTCCCATTGTAACATTAATTATGTATGGATTCTAATAGTGGCTATTAATAGAGGCAAAAAGAATAAATAACCATTTTTCTATCCAAAACTCAAGAGTGCATCCCTAATCCTCAATACTTTTATTACTTTGGTTTTTATTTAGTTACAACATACATTAATTATTCATATATTTTAATTCACATAAATCCTATTTTTTTTAAAATTAGAATTCTGAATTCTTCAACAACTTCCTTGTGGATTGACCTCAGACTCACCAGAATTTATTATTTAATACAACCTACACTTGGGTTTGCAACCTTAAAGTTGTAGCAAGTTTTTTGGCGCTATTGCTGGGGAAGGCAAGGTAAGTATTCAGGTTTGTTAATATTTTTTCTTTGTAAATATAGTTTGTTTATTTTCTTTATGGATATATGGTCGACGTTTAGTCAAAAATAATTCTGAAACTTTATTTGAAAATTTGTTTGAATCATCTCCACATACTTCCATAATAGCTGAAAATAAAAGTGCTTAGGATGAATATGAGAATCAATAGGTACGTACCATGTATTATTACTTGCAACCTCCTTAAAATTATTTTCCTTCTTATTTCATTTTTCCTCTCAATGCAAATAACTTTCGATTCAAGCCAGGTATGATCCCTTACTTACATTTAAAAGAATTTGATGAAGTATATGCCACTTTTGATTATCAAACTTGCACAAATAAGATTGTTAATCTCAAATTATTTTCTTTTTCTTTAAAAGATAAAGCAAAAAAAATGGCGTAATTCTTTAAAACCTAGTCAATTAGCACTTGACAACAAATGTAAGCTAAATTTTTGAAAAAATTCTTTTCAACTCATAAAACTAATACTTTGAAAAGATAAATTCAAAATTTTTCTCAAAATTCTAATGAAGCTTTCTTTCAATGTTGGGAAAGATTTAAAGATTTATTGAATTCATGACCGCATCATGATTTTGAAAAATGATGCTTAATTAGTTTCTTTTATAAAGGTTTAACTCCTGAAACAAAACAATTTATTGAAATAATGTGTAATGGTGAGTTTTTTGATAAAGAACCTGATGAAACCCTATAGTATCTAGATCATTTGACAGAAAACTCTCAATCATGGCATAGTTAATTCTTTCGAAGGTTTTATTAGATCTAATCTTCTTAATAGTAATAAAGAAAAATATTACTTTAGCCAAGAAGATGATCTAAATGCTAGGCTTGCTAGTTTAATAAGAAAAGTTGAAGCCATGAAAATTAAAAAAGTAAAGAAAATCAAATATGTGCAAGACGAAGAAGTTTGTAGCAATTGTGAACTTTTGGGGCACTCCATCAATGAATGTCCAAACATTCCAATACAAGCAAATTTCATGAATACATTCAAAAATCCTTTCCATTCTCCATATTCTGAAACATACAATCCACAATGGAGAAATCATCCGAATTTTAGTTAGCGAGATGATAATCGTGCCTAACCACTGCATTCACAAAAACCACCAAACTTTCAATTCTTATCCAGCTCCACATACAAAATCCCTTGAGGAAACTTTACAAGCATTTATACATGAATAATTAAACATCAATAATCAGACTTCACAAGCTATTAATGAGATCAAAAGCACACTTTCAACACTGACAGTTTCTTTGCGTACCCATGATAAAGGTAAATTTTATGCTCAACCTCAACCTAATCTTTCCATTCATTGTCATGTTTCTTCTTCAGGTGAAAACTCCATCAATGAGGCTAATTTAGTCACAACTCTTTGGAATGGAAAAGTTATTAATAAGACTATTCATCCTAAGGAGAAAGTTTCTAATCCACCTCTAGAAATGAAGAATGAAATAGTTTTGATGCTGAAGGTAAGTGTGAAAATGATGAAAAAGAAAAATATTTACCTCTAGTACCATTTTCTCAAAGATTGCGAGCAACTCAGAAATTGAACTAAAATGCTGAAATCTTTGAAGTTTTTAAACAAGTTAAGATTAATATTCAATTGTTGGATGCAATCAAGCAAGTTCCACCTTATGCCAAATTTTTGAAAGATTTATGTACAATAAAAAGAAAACATCATTGATAAAAAAAGGCATTTCTAATTGAAAGTGTTAGTTCAATCATTCAACAATTCGCTTCACCCAAGTACAATGATCCAGGTTATCCAACCATTTCATGTATTATAGGAAACACTAGAATAGAGCGTGCTTTGCTTGATCTTGGTGCTAGTGTAAATCTTCTACCTTTCTCAGTTTATAAACTGTTAGGTTTGGGAGAACTTAAGACAACTTCTGTTGTACTCCAACTGGCTGATCGTTTAATTAAAGTTGCAAAGGGAGTAGTAAAAGATGTGTTGGTACAAATTGATAAGTTTTACTTTTCAGTTGATTTCATTATTTTGGACACAGAGCCTGTTGCACAAACACATACACAAATTCCTATCATTTTGGGTTGTCTTTTTCTTGCAACTTCAAATAATTTGATCAATTATAGGAATGGTATTTTTAAGTTATCATTTGGAAACATGACTTGGAACTAGATGTGTTTAATGTTTGTAAGCGACCTGCAGAAAATGTCAATGTATAGGAAGTGGATTCAATCGAGGAACTTAGTCATGAATACTTTACTACCACTAACTCTTCAGATTCTTTGGAGACTTGTTTTAAAAGTGAAAGTATTTGTAAAAAGGCACACGCTAATGCTCTCTCTAAATTTTTGCAGGTACAAGAAAATCATTTTTGGAAGTCAAGATTTGAAGAACTTTTATCATCAATAGTAAAATATATTCCATCAAGCATTAAATCTCTCGTGGTTGATTTGAAACCTTTGCCAGTTGATTTGAAATACTCTTTCTTAGGTGAGAATGAGACTTCTCCAGTAATAATTTCTTCCAAACTTGATGTATCTCAAGAAGGTAAGTTGATTGAAACTCTAAAAATGCATAAGAATGCTTTAGGATGGACAATTGCTGATATTAAAGGAGTTAGTCCTTTAATTTGCACACATAACATTTATCTAGAGGAAAATGCTAAACCTTTTAGAGAAATACAACGAAGGCTAAATCCTAATATGAAAGAAGTAGTGAGAAATGAAGTTATTAAACTCTTAGATAATTGAATTATTTATCATATTTCTGATAGCAAATGGGTAAGTTCTACTCAAGTTGTACCTAAGAAATTTGGAGTTACTGTAGTTAAGAATGTGAATAATGAATTAATTCCAACTAGAACTGTTACTGGTTAGCGAATGTGCATTGACTATAGGAAACTCAATTCAGTTATTAGAAAAGGTCATTTTTCATTACCTTTCATGGATCAAATTTTAGAATGAGTTGCGGGATATGAATTTTATTACTTTTTAGATGGATATTTTGGATATAATCAAATTGTAATTGCACTTGAAGATCAAGAATAAACAACTTTTACATGTCCTTTTGGTACTTTTGCATATCGAAGGATGCCTTTTGGATTATGTAATGCACCAACTACATTCCAATGATGCATGCTTAGTATTTTTAGTGACATGGTTGAACGTTTTCTTAAAGCGTTCATGGATAATTTTTCTATTTTTGGTAATTCATTTGATGATTGCCTATCTAATTTAGAAAAAGGTTTTGATCTGGTATGAAGAAAAAAATTTTGTGCTTAATGGGAGAAATGTCATTTCATGATAATAATTGGTATTGTTCATGGACACATTATTTCATCAAAAGGTATTAAAGTTGACAAATCTAAAATTGAGTTAATTATCAATTTGCCGACACTAAAGACTGCGAAGGAGGTAAGATCATTTTTAGGACATGCTGATTTTTATACAAGATTTATCAAAGATTTTAGTATAATATCTAAACCTTTGTGTAATCTTCTAACAAAAGACACTATTTTTGAATGGACTAAAAATTGTGAAAATACTTTTGTTAATCTTAAAAGCATGCTTACATCTGCTCCAATCATGTAGCCTCCATATTGGACTTTACCTTTTGAAATAATGTGTGATGCTAGTGACTATGCTATTGGAGCTGTCTTGGGACAAAGAAAAGATAAGAAATCATATGTTATTTTCTATGCAAGTAAAACTTTAAATAGTGCTTAATTGAATTATATAACAACTGAAAAAGGATTACTTGTTGTAGTTTTTGCATTGGATAAATTTAGATCTTATTTTGTTGGCTCACCAGTTGTTATTTTCAGTGATCATGTAGCTTTGAAATATCTTTTGTCAAAAAAAGATGCCAAATTGAGACTGATTAGGTAGATTCTCTTACTCCAGAAATTTAATATTACGATTCGAGATAAGAAGGGAGTAGAGAATGTGGTGGCTGATCATTTGTCGACACTTGTTTGTAATGACTCATTTCAAACCATACTCATTAATAACACTTTCCTTGATGAACAACTATTTAATATTTCTATTTTACTTTGGTTTACTAACATTGTTAATTTTCTTGTGAAATGAAAGATGCCTCGCATTGGAACTCTTAAGACAAAAAGAAATTTTTGACTGAGGTGAATTTTTTTTATTGGGATGATCCATAACTATTCAAATACTGTCCGAATCAAATCTTTTGATAATATGTTCCTAATAATGAGATAGGTAATATTGTCAAATTTTGCATTTATAAGCATGTGGTGGTCACTTTTAGCAAAGAAAACCATTGCAAAAATCTTGTAATGTGGATTTTATTGACCAACTCTTTTCAAAGACACTTATATTTTCTTATAGGATAGTTTATGGAAAACTTTGTCATTTACCTATTGAACTTGAACATAAAGCTTATTGTGTAATCAAAATGTTTAACTTCAACCTTGATGAAACTTTAAAATTACGCAAATTGTAATTGAATGAACTTCAAGAATTGAGAAATGATGTACATGAAAATTATAAAATTTATAAAGCAAGAATCAAAGATTTTCATGATAATAAAATTTCAAGAAAAATATTTGAGGTTGGTCAAAAAGTTTTGCTTTATAATTATCGATTGCATTTATTTTTAGGAAAATTGAGATCAAGGTGGAGTGGTCTTTTTATTGTAAAAAATGTATATCCTTATGGGGTAATTATGTAATGCCCAATTCTCTCATACATAGTCAATAATAAACATCTTGCATGAATATACATTTAATCAATGTGCATTATTGAATTATGACATACAAATAACATGATTGCACGAACATGAATAATTGTTATTATATGCTCCAGTTATGGTTTAACATGCATTAGTACATGAAATATGAGATCAAATTTTTGTTTCTTGATTTAACATATTCCTTAAGTATCTTTTTGTAGTGAAAAGCTCAGTATCTCGATTAAAAAAGATTAATGTCTTCAATGGCCATGAAATAAATTATTTGTATTGCTCCGTACTTATTGCATTTTAAAGTGATTATTTGCCTAAATATTTGCTTTAAATATGTTACATTTGGCTAAGAACTAAAAGTATGCAAAATAGTACAATTTGATTGGTTGGTTGACTAGGTTGCATGAAACTATTCTAAACCGCACTGCACTTGATTATAATACCAAAGCATCAATTTTTGTCATCTTCATAGCCCATAAATGTGGCTTTTTGCATGAAAAGACACCAAACATGAGTCAACCAAGTCATTTTTAGCATCATCCTCCACTTATCTCTCTTTGAAATGTCAAACAAGTCATTTTTAGCCATGTTTTCTTGTGGAAGCTCCTCAAAAATGTTTAGCCCTTCTTCTCTATATTTTTCCCAAATTTCTACATTCTCATACTCACAAAAATTGAATTCAATCCATAGGAATCCGTAAAGCATAAACTAGAACAAGTTTCTACCCTTTTTAAGCTTGAAAACCATTAATTTTGGAGTTTAATTCCAATCAAATCAAGGTATATTCTTTTTCAATGTTTCTTATGATGAACTTATAGTATCTTGGATGGTTACATGTTTTAGTATCTTTTTGTATGATTGAAAACTTAAGTGGGTTACTCTTGAAGTCAAAACCAAGCTAGTTAAGTTAGTTTCTAGAAAAATTGATAGCCTTATGAAATATTCCTAATTTATTTGTTTCTATTTATCTTGTAATTCTTATATTGTAATTGGAAGTGCCTATTAATAATTGAAAACAATCACAATT